>CALNHX010009185.1:0-52503 GCA_940337035.1 Agriotes lineatus | reverse complement strand
GGTGAATTGAATAGTCATCAATATTAGCAGATCCGCTGAGCAACATTTTTCAAAGCTCTTTTGATCAAGGGACTCTCCCATCTATATGGCTTTCAGCTTCCGTCACTCCAATTTTTAAAAAGGTGATAAACTTGACCCAAACAATTACCGTCCAATAAGCCTTGTCCCTGTCTGTGCCAAAACCATGGAAAGAATTATTTTAGATCCTCTGCTTCCTTTCCTTTTGAACCACAATAGATCCCTCCAACACAACACGGGTTCATACCTGGAAGGTCCGCACTCACCAAGTGTGGACTAGTGGACTTTGGCCTTAAACAACAAACCACCTAGCGATGTCCAAGGACTTTTCAGTAGCTTTTGATAAAATGCCAAAAAAACTTATTCTAAAGCTTAAACACTTTGGTATATGAGGAAAAGCCTTATCCTGGATTTTGGCCTTCTTATCCTGTCGTAAGTTCAAAGTTAGGATTGGATCTGAATATTCAACCTGGCATTATGTAGGCTCTGGTGTACCTCAGGGTTCTGTTCTTGACCCAACATTGTTCCTTTTATATGCATCTGATCTTCAGCATGTTATTAAATCCAGTCATGCGTTTTATGCCGACGATAGTAAGTTTTTCGGAAATCCTATCACCAGCTACAATACACTACAAGAGGACCTTGAATCTATTCAAAACTGGTGTACGACTTGGTCTATCTCTCTTAATGTCGAAAAGTGCTGTGTCTTACATATTGGATATAATAACCCCTTCTAACTTATCAAATAAATGGAATCCTAATTCACTCGAGCGATATTTGCTCCAATTTAGGTGTCATAGTAAACAGTAAACTCTCATGATCTGAACAAATTCAAGCAGCTGTCAAAAAAGCTAACCCATCAAAATATTTACTTTCTAAAAGTTTCCAGCAATTAGACCCAAGTTAGTACTTGACTCTGTATAAATCGTACATCCGACCTCACTTTGAGTACGCCATTCAAGTCTGGAGCCCCTTTCTCGTCAGGGATAAACAACACATGGAAAGAACACAACGAGCAGCCACCCGCATGGTCTCTGGGTCTCGAAGGATGTCTTATGAAGAACGTCTATCTCGTTTCGAACTTCCTTTCTTACAGGACCGGCGACGTCGATCAGATGCTATATTAACTTACCAAATACTCCACAACAAACTTTCCACAGATCTCAAAACTATTTATACGTGTAACATGAACGATCGCTTAAGAGGACATTCATTGAAGCTAACAAAGGAGTCTTTCAGAACTTCTCACCGGCAACATTTTTTAGCAAACCGGTTATTCACCAATTGGAAAGGTCGTCCCGACTCTGTTGTGACCGCTCCAAGTGTCAGCGCTTTCAAACGTAGATATGACTCTTGCGCATAATATTTAAGTTTAGTTTTACTTATTTTTTTTTCTTCATACAGACCTTTTTTGTATAGGGCATAATAGGTTCTATCGTTGCCCTTGTATTTCGTTAATAATAAAATAATAATAATAAAAAAAAATTAAGCATATTGCGACGATCCAGTGGCCTTCCAAAGGTTGCCCAGAGAAAGCTTAACACTTGCACTATACGATTCAAACGCAGGGAGATCTTTAACAAGGGTTTTTTTCCGAAATTCGGCGATACCACTTTGGTTCAAAACTTAAAGAAAGCCGTTAAGTGCTGTTCTATTTAACCGCTTAATTACAGGAACGACCGCAAAAGATAGAGTACAACGCTAGGGACCGATTCTGCGTTCAAATAATTGCTGGCTCATCGAGGTAGCGTGGGTTGCCAACCATCCAGGGGCAGTTTTTATCCAACCCGACAATATCATATTTTATTATTTGATATTGTGAATACATTATGTCATTAATTTATTACAATTAAAATAACATGACTTGTAACACAAGAGCAAAGTACAAATTATATTTTATCTCGTATTAATTTATATACTCGAGAATAAATCGTACTCTGGCTCTGAGCTACCTATATAAATGTAAATTAGTTATATGAGGGGAAACGAGTGAAGCTAGAATTAACAACATCAGAACAAAGTATTATAGAAATACATAGATGTGCATTTCTAATCATTATGCCATTCTCTAAAGTCTAGTTGTAATAAAATATAGTAGTACCGTCAGATCAGCTTCCATAAAGAAAGTATCGCATTCAACGTGGGTCGGATGCATATATTTGCAATATTCTATTTTTCGCTTAAAGGACCTAAAATCTTGTCGCTATTTATAATCGGTGACTGACTTGTCGTCAGGACATCAGTACTAGGAAGTAAGATAGCCAGATGACAAGTAAGTCGATTCCGCGTTTTGAACATAATCACCATCGTGGTAGCCTACTCAGTAACAATATTTTTCACTTACTAATTTGACAAACTGAAGCAAACACTGCACCCTTTAAACCTGGTACATATTGCAACCGGGTAGTTATGAGTATCTGTAACATATCTGATTATAAGTGCTTAATCATTAAATTTTTCATTACTTTCTTTCGAGCGTTTGAGTTGTGCTTATCTAACTCCCAATAATTAAGTATTGAATTATAGTTCAATTTAATCTCTTCTTTCTGCATTTTGGCATGCACATTCCCAGTTTTTATATTAATATTAGATCATGTATGTTCCTTGCTGTTTTTTCAATATTTACTGTTGCCCTTGAATCTTGACAACATTTACCAATCGCTATTACTATAAAATTAATTAAATGCATCTTTAACCTAATTAATACATCTACATTTATTTTGTTTATTGCAGATGCAACTGTTTAGTCTAGAATACCATATTATAAACAACTAAAAGCTAAACAATGTTATTTTTGGTACTCATATATCTTGTATATTCATGTATCTATTTTTATCTATATCAATTGCAAAATCTAGCAAATAAATCTCTGAGATACTCTGTCACACCTAAAGCAAGCACAAGCCTCAAGTTTGATAAATGACTTAGATGATAATTAAACCGCTGTGACTGTTACTGATTAGAAGCGTAATGGTCAATAACCAACTTAACATCACTCGTTGATGATCATGTTTATGTAGTGCAACAAAAGGCGAAGAGAAAACAAATTTTAAATAAAGGCCCGGACGATTAATTCGAAAGCACGGGCCAGCGACAGCTGCGTAGCAGTTCCGCTATATTTTAGATCGAGGGCGTCGATGGCGAAGGGGTTAACCTAGTTATCGCAGGGCGTTTTTAAGGTGAAGACGGCGCTTAATTAAATTTACAATTTAAGCACTTTAGGTACTTCGCACAGATTTGCCTTTTATTTTGCTTTATGGGCGAGTTACCCGTGTAGCGGCGGTGTTCGTGCCATTGGGCTTGCGACCTAACGATCCCAGGGTCGCAAATACGTCCAAAGGGCGCACCGGCCGGCGGAAACGACCGGATCCGACTATTTCAGTGATGTATTGTTTTCTTGTCTGGGCTTTTATACTTTATCATGATTCGGCCTTTTGGACGTATCGTAAACTTCGGCCGGATAAATTTCTCGGTAATGCCGCCGATATCCGCCGGATTCGAAAGCTATTTCGGATGTCGATCCGTTCTACAACAATTTTGTATGATCAAACAGTAGTATTTATTAAGCATTATACCAAGTTCTGACTATTAAACAGACTTTGCATGAACGTTCTTGTCGCTTAGGTTGATATGGTGTTTCTTATAATTGATCTAATTGTCCACGGTTACCGATACAGAAATTGTCTATCACTCGTCTAGTAAACTGGTTGTCAAATTATTTTCGAATTTCCGAAATTGATTACCTAGCTTTTACTTGATATTTAAGGATAGAAAGAGAGATGATTTCTTCGACGTAGTATAACAAATAATTGAAGGTGTAATAAAGACTTTCAAAACCTATAACACAACGCGAAATAGCGAACATAATTTGAACTCCTAGACGGATCTAATTTCGCAAGTTTCTGAACCAAAATACTTTTACACGACTTTTCCTCTTGCTTCAGTTCTGTCCATCATTATTAACTGTAACTTTCAGTATTTGTTTCCACGCATTATAGGTAGGAATTACTTTGCTTTACGTCGATTTATTGTTACATATATCAGGTTGAACAAATATTAAGCGGAATCGCTCAAATAGAAATCGCGTGACGTATACATAGGGCAAAGTACTCCTAGAGTCCTTCGAAGTAATCTCAGTCGACTTCTAAGCACCGTTGACATCGACTGCATAAATCGCGGCAAGGCTGTTTAAACATTCCGCAAATAAGTATGTTCAACTGGGCTCATATCATTTAAGATCAATTCCAACTGAAGAAACAACATAAAATCTGCTAGAGACAGATACGACGAATAAGAAGCACTTTTCACCACTTCACAATTAACGCAAAAGTAAAAGAGGATACTTGTGTAAAAACGTTTCTTGCTGGAGGCTGCCTAATACTGCCGCACACGACAAATGCGCGTCAGAAAACGCTTCATGATACCCTTGCACTTCAGCCTTAACTGTCGAAGAAACTAATCAGCAGTATCTTCACTTTCGATTTTTGGAAACTTCTTTACTGTGGAAGACTTCCTCCATCGCTATTCCATGATCTGTCTCTAGCTTTGTAGATCGTACTGAAAACGGCCAATCCACCCTTCTTTAAAATGGTCCAAATGGTGTAATACCTGATTCCCAGTTCCTGTTCCATCGTTTTTAATGTCAGTCGTTTTGGAGTTTTTGGATATGATCAGACAACCAGGTTTCGGATTATTGTTTGAAGCAAAACCTGATGTTTACTCACTGTTCCTTGTTCGCCTTGATTTAGTAGCCTCCCAGACGCAACTTTGTCTTTGAAGTTGTATTCTCGTCTCGTTGGATATTGGGGAACTTCATGTCGACTTCATACCGGATATTGCAAACACTCCACTGGCACCGTCCTCATTTTTGCTGCAACCATCCTTTATCGGCGACGCTTACGCCGACGCAGACCTGTAAAACCGTCTTCGCATAGACTCCGTCTTTCCAAGAACGTCATACGCCGCCTTGAGCTACAGCTATCTTAACTTGCTTCTTCGAGCCACGGTTCGAACATCCTCAAGCACGGAGCTCGATGGAAATCCGCCGGCAACTCCGCTAACCAATTTTTCGCTCAACTAAGAGTTCAACCCACCTTACATTTTGCTCCTTACTATCATTAAATTACTGTTTTTAATTAAGCGACCCTATCGCTTAACGGACCTAAATTTTGAGCACATCCCCGTTAGGGAACGTAAAGTGCTATCTGTAATCGGTGGCTGACTTCACTAGGCCTTCAAACTGAATTCCGTCCCTTAAGCACTATCGTGAGGTCAAGCGTGTTGGAAGAATAAAGCTGATTTATTGCGGGTCTGAGAACCTTCAGCTTTATTTATTTAGATGTGTTATTTAATAGAGCACTCTGGCATATCACACTGTTTCTTACGGAGCAAATTGCAGTAAACGTTTGCATTGGCGTAAGACAAGCTCCTTTTCAGATAAATCATCAAGCAAGATAGGTGAAATCCCTATGTGGCGAAGGTTTTCGTAGTAAACTCTACCATTACATAACTGGCTGAGAAACACCAAACTGCTTCAATACATTTTTTTTAAATGTACAGAAGCTGCAATGTACCAACCTTCGTTAATGCATTGAAAATGAATTTAGCTCATTTTCAAGTCTGATAAAATCTGAAAAATTGACGAGGGATAGAAATAAAGAAAGTTTTAAATGTTTTTATATATTTATTATTATTGTTTTTATTATGGGTCACGTGAAACGTTACTGCGAAGTTCTACTGCATAGCAAATTATTAATCAATAATACGTACTACACTTTTTAACCTTCCCAGCATCTTGTACAATTTAATATTAATCTGCAATTAAATAAAGATGTTGAATTCGATGTTGCATTTAATTTGCTAAATAACTTTAGAAGATGTATTGCCTATATGAGTCATTCTTTATTACATTTGCTACCTGTTTTGAAGGAGCTCTGAAAATTACAAGCCATCCGCTCCGCGGCTCCACATATTATTGTTTATAGTTTATTTTGTTTACTCATGAAACGTGTTTTAATAGCAAATATAACAACTGGAGCCAAGATGTTACTGCTTTTATTATGAGGAACGGGGCAGCGTGAAAAAGGGAATAAATGCGAATATTTGAGTTATTTAGTCGATATGTATCTTTAGTTTTGTGTTAATTGTTCAATAAACACATTTTAAAAAGATTTGTTGTTTAGGGAGCTTTTACATTGTCTATACTAAGTAACATTGAATTTTCTGTACATTTTTAAAGTCCCCAACAATTTTTTTATATTATAATCCCACATTTAGTTTTAGTACAAACAGCTGACATTAGCATTCCAACCCGGCCAGTGGCCCTCTACCTTTCTACTACCGTCTAACAACAAATACAGTGCGGCAGTGACCTTAATCCTACGAAATATTATTAATGTTAGAGGCAAATACAATCCGACATTCCGTTAGTATTACGTCAATTAATATTTAACAAGCAAACTGCGCGCTACGCGCACGTGAAATAGAATACGCGAAAGGTCACGCTCCGAGCCGAGCGCTAAGATAAGAAAAACAAAACCTAAACAAATATAAACTTCTGCGAAACCAGAACGTGAGATTTTATGTTGTGCCACAGACAGACACACATTAAGGAAAATTATATTATAGATTGCCAATTCACAATTTTACGAAAGGCCAGAATCAAACAAAATTGCACATTTTACTTATTTTAAAATTGAGAGAATAGGGCAAAAAATTCCTCTCCCCCCTCGTCACAACCGCATCCCGAATTCTCTTTATTTTGCAACACCCAAATCCACCTGGGCCGCAAAATTCCTACATCCCAAATTCTCTCAAAACATAAAACCCACCATTAGAAAATCTACAAACATCTAATTTCACACAAATATTGATTTTAAGATGTTTCTGATAATTATAACGTTTTTAGCCATTTTACAACTACCAAATCCACCTGTATCGCGAAAGTCTTAAAAACCCACAGATTCATCCACATGCTGCCAAAAACAAAATTTTTATGGGAACATCTAATTTGCTACAAACGCACCTCACCTTTACACCCCTGTAACTTCGTCCCAGTGCATCGCAGACCCCAAAACACAACCAGTGCGATTAGCGTTGGTTCATCCAACTAGTCCTAAATCACATTTGGATCTTTCAAGGAGTACCTATGCAATGTAATAGCACCGAACGCTTTCGTGTCCAAAAAATCATTTTAACACCCGTATTTTCGCCCCCACGAATCTTACATTTTCACAACCTCTCCAGAAAGTTCGCGTTTAACGACATATTCAAAATAGCACCAACCACATTCACCTGCAATACGCATAACTTGCAACAACTCACACTTTCCAAGCGTCACGCAAATCGCTACTCTAGCCCCATATTACCATCACACTTCCAATTCGTTAAATATTTTCAATGTTAAAATTCCTCCATGTCTTGCAGCCTACAATCCACAAGCTAATCGAGCCATCTTCAGTTCATTGCAAGTCAGTCGTAAACTGGTGTTTCCCCATAACGATACATCTGAATATTATGGTAGTGCTTGAACAATCTTCGTACAATCTCCGATGCTATTTCTCAAGTTTTTTGAAACACCTGGTCCTGTAAATAATTTAAATTAATCAGTGGTGATTGGTGATATGTATGGCTAGATATTTTAGACAGCTTCAGAAAAAATTCTATGGCGATAGATCTGGCGAGCGAAGCGATCAAGTAATTCAATTTTCCCAATTCAAGTACTGTGTTAACCATTAGCCTCTATGCTTGTCCTTTTTGCTAGCGTTGGTCCTAGCGATGTAACTTACCTTAGCTTCCCCCCTTTTCTCCCACGAGGTTACGTTGAGAATTGCAGAAGTTACGTAGGTTAATTAACTCGTGGCGCTTAATATTTGCCTATTGTTTATTTCAACATGTTCATGGTTGTCATCAGTCATTCGGGTACAGTAAGTAGTATCTCTTGTACCACTCATGTGAATTTACTTATATCTTACGATTAACGAAATTGTGCGAGAGTTTTGACAGGGTGACTTAGTAACTTTCGTCCTACTAATCGAATTTGTTCTGTTTGCCAAGTAAGCCAGAACTAACTAAAATCAATTTATCGAAATCGTCAAATAGTGCGTCTGAACCGTTATGAGATTTGCTATTTAGTGAATGCTTCTCAGTTATTTGTCCCTATTTTATGGTTGATTGGTATGACGGAATTTGGGAAAATACATCAGCAGGAAGATTTATTGGGAATAACAGATTTTTAGGAGGTCTTTTAATAATTCTGAACCTACCGATTATGCTGTGTATGACAGGGGAGAAAACGTTGAGCCGATTTACACCAAAAGGTTTTTTCTTTTTAGATTATAGATGTTGGTCTTTTTATTTATGGATTCGGCTTTCTAGTTGCTAGATTTGGGTTTCTACATTTGGTTTTATGAATTTTAGGGATTTGTGTTTGTGTTTAGATTGGAGCTTCTAGTTTCGGTTTTGGCCTCCTAGCTTTACTGTAAACAAATATTTTGCAGCTATTGAAAGTGTATTAACGAGATTTAGTTGATGAACCAACGATATTTAATTTTTTCTATTGCTGCCAGATTGACCAGTTATTTATGCCTTGTTATTTTATATATGTATTTTTAACTTACTCGGCACTTTTTGTCTACCTTCAACTTACATTTCAAATTAGAAATTGCATACTTTACGCTGTGAACGCTGTGTATACACGTCGTGTGTTTGTGGTTGGAATCTGCCCTCATCTTGTCATTATACATCATAATCTCAAGATTTTATTTGAGTATGAAATTACGAATTGCATTATTTGTCTGAAGTTATTGAAAATATCACTTTATCTGCGCCGCATTTACACCTTTTTCCTTTCTATGACAGTTTATGGAGGAGCCTGCAAAGAATAATTGTGTTTTTGCGTTGCGATTAGCAGTTCACCAGGAAATATTCCAACCGAGTTTCGGCAGTTGTTGAAAAACAAGTTGGGTGCGGCCGTATTTGGTTTTGATCATTTTTAGACAACTTGAAAAATATTGGTCTAATCTGAAAACCTGAAAAAAAGCTTTGTTAAGTTTTTGCTGTATAATACGGGTAAAAAGGAAGCAGTATGTTTTTTTGCCTGTGATGGACCCAACCGTCTTTAGTAGTAAAAATTCTATCAAAACAGTTGTCAAATGTCATGTAGTATCGATCTAACCGATTTCTCGTCAATCTTTACAGTCTTGGCCACCGCTTTAACAGTAATCTGCCTATCTTTCATTGTTAGCTCTCCACTTTCGTACAAGTTCCGTGCCGTTTTAAGTCTTCCACTCTTTGCATCTTGTTCAAGCCGCGATCTGCTACGCTAATGTTCATTTGCCCATCAACATACGCTATGATGAGGAGGCATAATGGTGAGGTGTTTTAAACCGTTAACTACTTTAGGAAAATGACGACGAAACATTCGACTAAATCAACTATAAAATCTAAAATTGTGTACAAATCGGGATGAAACCTTCCAAATTCACTTATGACAATAGGAAATAGCAGATAACAATATACTGTTTTCAAGGCATACAAGATAGAGAACAGTAAATTTTCTCGTTTATCTAGTAACCGATTCAAAAAATTAACATAACCCAAACTGTGTCTTCAGTAAAGCCAACTATGGTACATAGACAAATCTAAAAGGTTTACTTGAACTACTTGATGGCAAAGAGAACGTAAACACAGTATATTATGCAATAAATGTACAGCTGATTGCAAATAAAACTGGGGCAGCTAATATGTAATATTGTAATATGAAGTACAATAACATATTAAATACTCGTAATTATTTTCCTTTTCTTATGCTTCTATCTTTAATAATATTTTATATATTCACCTACGGAAATATAAATTAGAGAAAGTTTCACACGTTATTAAAAACGCAAAAAGTAGTCTCAAGACTTGTCCCACTTTTATTTGCAATCAGCTGTACAATGCCATAGAATCTTCCTGAACTGTATTTTTCACCTCGTTAGAGTGAAATCGGTATAACATAACTACCTACCGAAAAACATCCCAAGTTTTGCTATAGAAGTAAACTTCTTCTAAGAGCACAGCCAGGTGGAAACTTTTTCATATAAACTAAAAACTTAACGCAGCACTTAAAATTAGCAAATCATCATTTCTCTCTTACCCTTTTTCCGTTCCCGAGGGGCGCTGCTTTGCACTCGCCGGGCTTTAATGCAAAACTTGGCTCTTCTTGCATTACGGCGCGAACTCCACCTGCTTATTACCACTTACCGCTCCCAAAACTGGCGAATTGCCTCGCAGAGGCCCGTAAATCTGCAGGCGAAATCGCGAATTTAAAACTGCGCCCGGAGGATCGATTGTCTGTCGGCCGCGATACGAATGTACAAGCTGCAATGCTTTGGGGAAAATGAAGAAGTGTGGTTAAGACGGGAATATGAGAGCCGTCAGAATGAGCAGGGTCAACATCAATTCGCCGCTGCAAAAAATGGCATCAGGAAATAAACGGGCGCCGATAATGTTTTACAGTTAAAAATTTCCGGGGCTTAGGCCGACTCGTAGCCGGATGAAAAAGTTCGGCAGTCACACGTTCTTTGGACCGCTTTTTGTAGCTCGTAAAGTAAGCACTGCCATTTTTTCTGGCCCCAACTCCTCACGCACGCTGATCTTACGTCGATTTCTCAGCCTTCAGATCAAGTGAACTTCTCTTTGGATTTCTGTAAAAAATGCAGTCCTAAAGTTTCAGTCATACAGGGGAGATAAAAAGTCTTGCAACGCTTCTTTGAAAAATTTTCCAACTACTTACTGTCTATACCAACCGGATTCGTAATCACAATAATTCGTTTGTTTAAAGCAAAGCAGAATTTTTATTCCCAACATAAATGCATTTATGAAAAAAGCTGTTCGCAATTACAAAACGGTATATGACATTACGACTTCACTTAACCCCAAATTCATGTGCCCAAAAGAAGAAAATTTAACTTTAAAATTTTTGTAACGGTACCTAGAGGCCTAGAGCGTTTGTTTTGATTTGAACGTAACACTCCATACGGGTGTTGATTTTTATTATTTTGAGTCTACTAGTAGGTGCAGCATGGATTTCACAACAAAGATCAAACACTAACTCGTTGAGGCGAAGCTAATAATTACAAAACTTATTTCCAGAAATAGACATGTATTAGTAAATCGTTAAACAGAAAACAATAACATCTGAGTGTTTGTGAAATGCTTTCTTGAGAACAGGAGCCATTTATTTACCCGCTATAAATAGTATTAGTGACAACAACGCTAGTAAACAAGTTAATTGTTGGTTGGATATTAAAAGTGTAGGCTCACTCGTGAACTACGCTTAAACATCTTAATCGCATTCTAAGAAAAGGTATTCTTCTGACGTTAGTGCCAGCCCAAATTAGTAGTTTTACGCATAATGATGTGTTCAAATTTGTATGCAGCTAAACACGCCGGAATTAAAGCTTAAATCTTTTCTGCGTGCAGATTGAAGATAAATCAACCCGCCCCAGCGCTGCGCGACGACGTGTACAGCAGAGTTCCGGGAAATTTATTTAAAATTTCCCTAGAAAATAGTCCAGATAAAGAAACTCAGAAAGGTATCATCCAAATGCACCTAACCTGCTATAGACACTCCGATTCAGCGACCAGTATAGTCCAAGTCTCTGGTCTTAGCCGAGGCCGCTAGTCTGAGACCTAGACTTTCCCGAAGAAAGCGTCCAGAATCGTAAGACCCACCTATAAAACCTTCTAAGAACACCCGATCCCGAACTTTAAGCCCCCTAGCATATTTGTGTGTCTTTTGGCCGCATCATCTGCAAATATTGCCTAAAACCGCTCTCCAGGTCATGTCAATGGTTTGTTGGTTATGGCACTTATTTACAACCTTCAGAATAACCCACAAACCAAATTTCGTGGCTTGTTGGTTACAGCACCTGAAGTTTAGTTACTATTTTTGCGTCCTTCTGGTACTCTATACACTAGATCGTAGAAACAACAATAATACGCTCCCCGAAGGGCCGGGGCAAACATGCAGATTTTTTTAATTAAGGACACGAAGTATCTGCACAGAGACACTGTTAGAGACACTTTTATGTCCCAAAGCGAGGTCCCTGGACAATATCAAAGAAAATCAGCTTGCTCCGATATACATATTTGCCGGCATTAGTACTTAAACAAGGTAAAAATTAAGCCTATCGCGGCACTCCGGTGGCCGTAAAGGTAGCCCGAAAGACCGTTTAGTATCAGTACTACTCAATTCACCTCCGAGGAGCACCTGACCAGGGCTGTTTGTTCTTTAGCAGTATTTGTTTCAGACTAAATGCAAACAAAGCAGTCAGTTAGCTCTGTAGCATTTAGTTTCAGAGCCATCTGTTACAGAGCGCAATAATAAGGCGATTTTTTTGCGGCGACCGCAACACCGGCTATCAAGCCTATACAAAGTATCGTAGGGTTCGGCAGTCCCCCCCCCCCCCCTTTCCCGAGTGCAATTGATTTTTTAGTTGAATATTGTACCTACATGATATAAATAGTTCTAAAGTTAAGAGAAATTGACCTGTAATATATATTTTATATGTAATGGGTTTCTCTATATACTTCAGTTTTGAATCGACTCTTGGAATTCTAACTACCCATATGGTTACATTAAGTAATTGTGCAAAAATGATCCAGTTTAGAGAGTGAACTACTTTTTGAAAACGTTACATTCTGTTTATTGCTTTACGCTATGACTCGCAGCCTAGGAAAAGTGCCGGTGTATAACCATTATAATAAATTATTGAGTATAGACTTGAGTGTAATAATAAAAGATTCTGCAATGTTAGAGTATACACTTATAACCGTATAGGTTTAAAAGTAGTTTATAACCGAAAAAGTTGAGAGTGCCTCGTTGTCTGACGCTAGAAAAAAATTGAAAAACATAAACAGTCGAAAAAGCTCTTAAATTGTAAAAGGCAAAGAGTTAAACATAAAAAGTAGTAAAAGTCGAGAGTTAACAGTGGGAAGTCGAAAGTCGAACGAATTGAAAAGCGAAAAAGTTTAAAATCGGAAAATTGAAATTTGGAATGTTGACAGTACAAAAATGTGACAAAGTCAAAAATAAAAAGAACACGATAGGAATAAATGGTAAGATCGCAATAGTCGGAATGGAAGAATTAAAGCTAAAGTAGCCGAATGTTAAACAACTCGAAACTTCGACAGTGTCAAGAATCGACAAAATCGAAAGTTAAAACACTGAAATTCGAAACAGCTAAAAGTGGAAAAACTCGAAAATCGAAAATTCGTAACTCGAAAAATCGGCACTTGAAAATGGTCAAAAATCGAACAAATCTAAAATTGTAAAAGATGCCGGTCGGGGAAATTGAAAACAGGAAATGAAAGGGTTTTACATAAACCAATTGAAAAGCAAAACATTTTTTTTGTTTCATCGTCCAAAGAGTTGAAATTCAAATTTCGTATGGTGAAGAAACTGGAAGTCGAAAAAGTTAAATGCCAGAAATCGAAAATATCGAAGTGTGAAAGCTTAAAATTTGAAAAGATCGATAGAAAAAAGTCTAAGAAGGAAGAAGTCATATTCGAAAGAGTCAAATTCTGAACAGTGGAATGTGGAACAGCTCAGAACACCAAAAATGTCGAAAAAATCGAAAAATAAAGAAGCTAAATGTCCAAACAGTTGAATGTGAATAATCACCAAATTCGGGAAAGTCGTTGTAAGTAGAAAACTGGGAACTGGGAAAAAGTCTAAGGTCCAGCAATTTTCAAATGAAGCGGTTGACTACGGCAAAAATTAAAAATTCAAAGTCGAAAGCCGATAGCCGAAAAAGTAGAAAGTTGAAAAAGTCGAATGTCGACTAAGTCGGGAAACAAACAGATAAGCAAACAGTTTACAATCGGAAAAACCTAAACTTGATAAAGTTGGCAGTCGAAGGTGAAAGTTATACGTTGTAAAAATCAAATGTCGGAAATGAAAGACGATAAGTTGAAGGCCAAAATTGAAAGTGCAAGGTTAAAAGTCAAAAGTTTAAGATACAAAGTTGAAAATCAAAAGGTAAATGGAAAAACTTAAGAAAGTCGAAAGATTAAGAAGCTGTAACTGAAAAAACCGTAAAGGAAAAATGTCAGATCGGAGAAATTGGAAGAGGTACCTAAGTGGCAAAAATGGCAAAGCGTACCTGCAAGGTCCGAAAATTGATTGAGCAATTCAAAAATCTAGTGTATTCGTAGACGAAAATGTCTGAGACGAGAAAAGTTTCAAGTCGGAAAAGTCGAATATCGAAATAATCTAGGGTCAAAAGTTGAAAATCAAAATTCGAACAATTCTAAAGTCGTCTAAATCGATAGGCAAAAAAGTGAAAGATAAGAATAGTGGGAAATTGAATAAGTTGAAAGTCGAAAACTCCAAAGGCCGATAAACTTAAAGATAAATCATCTAGAATGTTTATAGTCAAGTAAGTCGAAAATCGAAGGTGAAGGTCGTGGAAAATGTCGAAGATCGAACAAATTAAAATCCAAAAGTCGAAAATTGCGAAAGTAGAAAATAAAATAGACGATTTGGTGAAGTTAAAGGGCAAAAACGTCTAAGGTCGGAGAAGTCGAACCTCCAAAAGGTAGAATTTCGGCAAAGCCAAAGAGCAAAGGTCGAGAAAGGTGAAAGTCCAAAATCAAAGTGGAAAATCGAAGAACATAAACACGAAAAAAATCGAAAAACGCTTTTGAAGTCAAATGGGCGACTACGTACTAAATCAATGGTCAATAATCAATAAAGGTGAAACTCGTATAAAGTGAAAGTGCAAAATCAGAAAAAGGGGATAGTTGAAGAAATTCAAACTGAAAAATTTCAAAAATCGATAAAATCCTAAAATGAAAATGTCAAAAACCGGAAGATTAGGAAATTAAAAAAGTAAAATAATCGCGAAGCCAAAATAGTCGCAAGCAACATTTAAATGATATTAAAGATTTAAACTCGAACTGCCTAATATATAAAAAAGTTTATACCTTACACTAACTACATTAAATGGCAATTTTTTCGTCACGTTAAAATTTTAGAGGAATTTACTGTTTACCTATACATAACTATTCGCAGATTGTGTACTTGCTAAATAAAACGTAAACATGAACTAAAAACTAATCATCTTAGCCTTAGTAGAGGACTAACTGAGCTAAAAGCCAAGTAAAAAGCTAAAATTTGACGAGAATCTACTTTAAGATCTACTGAATGAGACTCAGTGTTGTTGCAGCACCTGCGCGATGGGATGTAACCGCCATCTTAGCAATAAATACAGTGTGTTTCATTTCTCACCTTCACACTCCTGCATTTTCTTTATTTATTTTCTAATCAGTTTCAAATTTTGGTCAATTATACTACTACAATTAACTTTAGCTATTTTGTCAACATCTGCTACTTTTTCTCCAACATCTACTAATGCTTGCGTCATCGACTCGATCATGCGTAATATGTTGTGCAATGTTATTTGCCTCGGACATACGGTAATTGAGAAACTGTTGTTTTAACATCATCTGCTGACTTCTCATGTATTATTTTTAATCTTGTTAAAATTTCCGAAGCGGTTTCACAGCTACTGACTGTAACTAACGAAATTCCATCGAAGTTGATATTAAAAGCATTGCTTTTGTATTAAGGTCTTACCATTGCTTCTTTAAATTGGCGTCAGACATTTCTGCTGGACGTTCTGTTCTTCCAAATCTACGATACCTTCATCCTTGAAATAATTTCCATCTGATACTTCCAAAGTTGGAAACTCTTCTCATCAAAATTTCCAATGCTTAGGGATTTAATCTTGTACATATTATTATTAAATATCCTCACTGTATTTTCTGTAAAGGTATGGGGAATGCTCCGGAACAGGAAAGCGGAAACAAACGAACTAGTGTAGAGAAATATGATAAGTAACGAAGATTGGGAAAACTACTTCACGCAGCTGTATCAGAGCACATTACAAAAAAAAGTTAAAAGGGACATAAGTCAAAACGCAGTGCATAACGCTATACAAATATCATACAAAGACATCTCAGCAAATGTTCAAAAATTGAAAAACCGTAAATCCCCAGGTACTGATGGTATAACAAACGAACTGTTTAAATACGGAGGCACCGATCTAGTATTACAACTAAAAATGCTGGTTCAAAAAATATTTGACTCAGCAGTTATACCGACGGAATGGAATACAAGTATTACCATCCCTGTCTTCAAAAGAGGCTTAAAAACACAACTTGGCAACTATCGAGGTATAACTCTGTTAAGTAATGTTTTAAAGCTGGCAACCAGGATAATATTACAGAAACTGGACGCTTACATACCCATGAACGAAGAGCAACAAGGGTTTAGACAAAATCGATAAACGATCGATGCTATTTTCATAGTGCGCCAATCATTTATTTATTTAATACCCAGCCAACAGCCGTTAGGCCAATAATAGGCGTCGCTGTACATTTTATTATATTATATTAGCTGAAAAGGCAATAGAATATCCAAAACCAGCCTATCTTTGGTTTGTAGACCTCACCAAGGCTTTTGATCAGGTGCAGTTAGACGATATTGTAAAACTATTACAGGAAAAAGCAGTACCTACAAAGATAACAAAGGTAATCATTGACATCAACACCGATTCCAAAACCCGAATAAAAACCCAAATCGGATATACTGACGATGTTCCTGTAACAGTGGGCATAACGCAAGGGGACTCGTTAAGTCCAAGATTATTTAATATGATTATGGATAAGATCATTGACTCGATAAAACCAAAGACAGGATATAGAATGTGTGATGACAATATAAACATCGTGTGCTACGTGGACGACTCTCTACTAATTACCGAAAATTAAGATGATCTCCAGAGACTACTACAAGAATTTACAATGACAGCAGAAAAATACAACATGATATTATCAACGAACAAAACAAAAAGTATGGTCATCTCGAAGGAACCTTTACGTTGCAAATTAGAATCGAAAGGTAAAATCATAGAAGTCATGTCCAAATAAGTAGTGATCGCAATATACACGACGAAGTAAAGCAACAAACAGTCAAAGGTAGCCAAATATCAGGATATTTAAGAGATCTGACTTGGGCAAATAGGTAAACATATGACAGTGGAGAGTAAAGTTAGGATCTATAAGACTATGCAGCCGAGACGAGGGAAAACACTCATAGGACCAACCAACAAACCAGAACCGTAGAAATGAGGACCCTAAGAGCAATTTCAGGGAAAACACGACTTGACAGAATCCCCAATCCAGATATTAGGAACCAGTGTAAAGTAGAAGATGTAAATCAATTCATTAAAAAACGCCGACAACAGTGGAACGAGCATGTTAATAGAGCTGCTCCCAACAGACTTATAAAGATCACCAGAATTTCGATACCCAATACCAAAAGGTATCCGGGCCGCCCCCAAAAAGATGGAGCGAAAGTTGGATATCGTCGTCGGCGAAAGGTATATAAAATTCCCTGTTAAATAAACAGGCTGTAAGATTATTAAAGAGAAGAAGAAGAAAAGAAGTATTTTCCACAAGCAGATCACGTAAGTGAAACATGATGTCACATGTGACACTTTTTAAATGTCAAACTTTCCCCTTGTCAAAAACCACTATTCTATGTTATCTGGACACATAACCTTTTAGTTATTGTAGTGTTCTATTGGTTATATGAAGTAGGAGTGAAAACCAACTTGTTTAGATATATTTATTTATTAAACTACTTACATCGCTATGGATAACCATTATATATAATTCTATAATGACGGCGTCTGTCAAAAAACCTAAAAAGTAGTTTCAAAGTCAAATGGTAAAACCAATTTTCGTAGTTCACGGCACGGCTCTCCTCACGATTTAGGTCTGTCTATTGCTACTAAAAAAAAACTAGGACCAGTTGTACATAAAACACTAATTTAACCGTCCAGGACCCTCGCTCAATTTTGAAACACGAGCACCCGCTGCGGACTAGTATTCCGAGCAATGAGTTTTTAACTGAAAAATATAACCAGTAATAAAAATAACGTATTTTGAAAGATATATTTAATAACACGTTTAACAATACAACGTTTCCATAATACTTCTAGGGCAGTGTACCGTTACGGCCAACTCAAAGTGCACGGCAGATTTTTAGCTTGTAATACGATATTCTAATCATAGACGTCGAGTTTTGACGTTTACGTTTGTCATCAACTGTCATAGAACTGAAAACTCCAAAAATTTACAGCCATTTGTCACAAGCAGAGAAAATGCGAACCATTACAAAACTGGAAGAGAACTGGTCGCTGAGTCAGTCGCAGCAGATTTGCATGTGGGCAAGAGCTGCATTTTCAAAATTAAAAATCGTTGGCAGCAGAGACTTCTGCAAGAAAAGTTTTTTTAACACCAGAGTACAAAGAACGAAGAAAACAGTTTGCAACTGACTATTTGAATGAAATCGAGTTTTGGAACATGACTGTTTTCAAAATTTAAAATTTGAGGAGCAATATTTTGTTCAGGCCATAAGGAGTAGTGGACGATTCTCTGTAAACGTATGGGGATGGATCAATGCTCACGGATCTGGGGCATGCTATAGAATTAATGGTCGACTGAACGTTGAAAATTGTTGCAACATTTTGCAAAATGTGATGCTGCCATCTGTAAGAGAGGTCTTTCCTAATCAATTTACTTTTCAACAGGCAAGATATTACCTGATTAATTAATTTTGTTTATGTTAACGTCATTGATAACATTATTTTCACAGGATAACTGTCCTGTGCATGCAGCAGGGATTGTTCATTGATAGTTTGATGGGAATAATATCAATTTATTACCATGACCTGCAAGAAGACCGGCTTGAACCCCATCGAAAATGTTTGGGGGTATTGAACTACAAAAATTTATACCAGGGATTTTACACCAAACAACGCTGATGAATTATGGGAAAGAATAAGAAATGCTTGGAAGGAACTGAGAGAAGGATACAATATGGAGACATTGGTCAAATCTATGCGAAACAAACTGCAAAGCGTAATAGCAATCGAATACTGACACATATTTATTAAATACATATTATTATATGAGTATAGTTTGTTTAATTGTGAAACTTTGCTAAAATACAAACATTGAAAAAGTAATACCTATTCTTACAATCACACCAACGCCACTGGAGAAACCCTCATTTAATAAGCCGAAAAATCGCAAAAATAACCATAGTAACAAAAAACCGTGCACTTTGAGGTGTCTGCAACTGTACATATAACAGTAATATAAAAAAATTAATGAGAATCAATGTTTGTTGCATAGCATTCGGGATAAATATGTAGAGCATGTTCTCCACACATACATTTTGCACACTGCTTGCAGAATATTTTTGTAGGTCGGTTTTTTGCGGTCACAGTACCCACAACGCCCCCTAGCAGTAGCCACATTTTCCTGAGTTGGTCTTGGCAATTCTTCTCCATTAATTTCCCTTATTCTGTCCTTCATAGTTCTTGGTAGGTATTGTATTTGCGCTCTTGTTCTAAGGTGGCTTTCAAGAAGAAGAAATGATAAGTTACGAAGATACATTCTTCTGAGTATTTTGATGTGTGTATTATTTGAAAAATACAAGACCAGGGAATTAATTCCAGCAACATTTAACATTGCATAAAGGACAACCATGGGCCATCTTCTGGTATTTCGAGCACAATTATATGCTGCGCACAATTTATCCACTGCATCAACTGCACCTTTCGTGGCGTTGTAGTCTAAAATTATTTCTGGTTTTCCAGTGTCGCGATCTACGTTATCATCGTGGTGTAAGCTTGACACCAACAACACATTTTTGTATCGTTTCGGTACGTATGATACGAAAGTCATATCTTTTTAAAACCCAAAAAAGCTGGAACCAATAGGCCTACGAACAGGGCGAGAAAATTCTAAGGGCAACTCTCGTTTATTTTTTTATAGTTCCCAAAAATGTGAGTCTGTACTCATGAAGAAGATTCTTGACCAGGTTAGTACTAGTGAACCAATTATCACACGTAACGTTTCTATGTGTCCCTTTTATATATTTGCACATTCTTTGAACCATGGCCATTGTGGAATTATATGTATATAGCATTAGCTATATCAGGTTGCTTCCCAAGGTATACTTCTAAGTTCATGGTATAAAATGTTTTCGAATCTGCAAGCGCAAATATTTTGATGCCGCACTTATTTGGCTTATTTGGAATATACTGCTGAAAACTACACCTGCCTCTAAATGCTTCCAACTTCTCGTCTACCGCAACGTTTTCGAAAGGTGTGTAGGCAGTTACGCGTTAAAAAGATCTCTAATGGGTGCAAGTTTATCAGTTTGTTTTCTTTCCAATCGGGTCTCCAAATCATCGAACCGTAAATGTTGTAGAAGAAACGCGAACCTGTTTTTTTCCATCGTCAAACGAAAGAGCTCTACCCCAGTTCCTTTAGTATTCCATAACTCTTCAGTATTCAAGTGATCTGATTTTAGTATTCCAGCTAAATACAGTATTCCAATAAGGGCTTGAATTTCACTAATGTCTGTAAGTTTAGCATCTCTGTCTCTACTGTAGTTACCTTGTACACTTGAAATATGTTAATTAGTAGGGGGCGGATTCTAGGGAGAATGACTTTTAATCAGTTTTGTAGGCCGCTTAACCAGACTATGGCCAACATTTGTTTTATAAGCATATTTTAAGACTATTTTTATTGTTTACTGCTTATTCTGCCTACCAACGCCTAAAATTCCTATTATATTGCCTAAACATTTTCAAAATTAATTTTGTTTGTATGGTAGAACCTCACATGGAATTTGTTTTAATTCAGTTCGAAATTGTGGGTTATTAGGAAAATCCACTTTACTTCAAGTCAAGCAATTGGAAAGGCATAAAAATATTGAAAATTATACTATTTAAATTAAAACACATTTTTAAATATTGGCACAAGCTATCACGAAAATAGAAAAGACAGGTCTTCCACTTACGAATCAATGTCCAATATAGAAGATTTATCAAGCAATTTGAAAACATCACCAGGTGAAGTTGCAAAACAAGCATATCAAAAATTGCCTTGGCTCCCATTTTCTTAGATACAAACAATATTTTAGAAGGCAAAGATATGTCAGTACTTCACACCATTTCTGTTGAGGTTGTGCCTAATTTTAAATATGCGCCAGTAACAACGTGTGATGGAGAGGTCGTTTATTTGTGTAAATGCTTTCTGGCAGACAACCGACCAGCATTTACTAGTAATAATAATAATAATATTGAAAGTAATTGTAAATTATGACATGATTTATTCTGATTTATATTTTATGTAAAGTTATTTTTTCCCAACCCTCAATATATAAATTAAATTCTACTTTCATTCTTAGAATACAAAAATGACATAAAATGCTTAAATTGCCTAGTCGAAGATTTTACTGCTTATTTCAAGGTTTTTTTGGCCTATTTTAGCAGTTTTTCTTGCCTATTTTCTTGCTTTTTTTCGCAGCTTTAGTGGCCTAAAAATCCGCCCCTATTGATTAGTATATTCCACAACTCTACGAAGCATATCCATATCAATAAAATGTTGCCAGATTTCTAAAATAGATCTGTGTTTTTTTAAATTTTGTTCGGTCCTGGTTAATGCTTGATACTATTTTCTGATCTTGTTCTCACATTTTTTCTAGGAACATGTTTGTCCCATTTTGACGTAGCATCTTTCCCAAGAAAATAAGGGCCTTGAGAAACTTTTTCATATTCTTCCTTTGAAACATCCTGCTCACTATCGCTACTGTGATCATCTATTTCCAAGTGCTACTTTTCGTCTTCATCTGATTGATCATCATACTGCACAACAGTTTGGTCAGGTTCATCATCTGTCAAACATTCTTCCATCAACTTTTGTAATCGTTCCTGGTTTTTCTCATACGAGTACATTCTGTACAATAAAAAATGCACCTTAAATAAACACAAAAGTTAGAAATTTTGTCACCTACTTGTGACACCGGAAATTCAAGTGCACCAGTACACTCTGCGGACTCTTCGTCCGTAAGTGGCTCTATAACACAAACAACAGAACTTTGCAAGCAATTGCCACCTACTAACATTGAAGTGGTTCCAGTCAAGCAGCTACACTGGAGGAGCACATCCAAACAAAAACATCTCCTCCGCTAATTTAATTTAAAAATAGCTGCGGAGCGTCAGTCCGCGCGCGGGTCCTGGAAGGTTAAATACTATGGGACCGCTAGGTGGTAGCGCCAGACCTGGCTGCTCTTTTGCGGATCCTCCTCCCCCCCTCCTCCTGCACACCGGGCAATACTACATATTCAGAATCAATGTACTTAAATCGATATGTGTACAATTTTTTAGCTTTTTATTTTAGTCCAGTCATTAGACACATAATAATAGTGTTTTGGTGCAAAAGGTTGCGGAGTTTTTAAACTTGGCAGAAGTGCAGACTTGAAGGTCCTTAACATGCACCTAAGTTTGCGACCTCATGCGACCGCCGCTAGCGCCACCATCTTGAAAAAATGGCGGCCAAAATCAGTTTTTAGCATATAACTCGGTTCCTCTAGGTTTTAGAAAAAAATGTCCAATAAAAAGTTGAAGAAAGTCAAATTTGCTACATCCCTTTTATAAATTTTTTTGACAGACTAATATTTTCCGAGTTACAGGGCCGAACAGTAGGAAAAACTTTTTAAAATCTCGTAAAAGCTGCATTTGCATTATATTTTTTTTCCAATTATCTCCAAACTGGTCTACCTAAAGTAGTCTAATCTATTATATAAGTGTTTGTACAGTGTTATATGCACTTTTTCTCTTGTTTGTATATGATTGGTGGTATTATTAAAGGTAATTACTTGGTAGAGTAATATCAGGATAATTTCTTTATATGAGAATCAACACATGGAAGCGTGGAAGCTTTGTTGATCTAAAAGGTAGTCTGGATCAGCTGAGTAAAACTGGCTGTCCTGGCAATGTCTTCCAGTGAAATGGAGTTATTTGTGTGTTGATAAACTTAAAAAAGATTAAGTATGTTTGCAACTGTGGATGTGCGAAGTGGACATGTGACCGAGCGTTTAGTTAATAACAGTGTTTCTATATATCTTGCACCGTGGGTCAATACGAAAAGCGCCGAAAGATATCGACGCTCCAGAGCACATGTGTCCAGTGATGTAATTTTCAATGAAGCGATGATTTCACTGTTTCGCAAGAAAAATTCTTGTCGAGCGATACTGATAAAAGGAATTTAGTTTCCATGTTAATTACGAGGTTTGAAGAACAAAATTACACAGCAAAGCAGTAGAAGATGCGGATGTGCTCATGATTCAGACAGCCATCGCCATGTCATCGTCTTTTACTCGTGTTTTCGTTGTGGGAGAAGATATAGATCTGTTGGTTCATCTAACTGCGAATGCGAGATATCAGGAAATTTTTTTTTGCTAAAACCATAACCAGGGAAAGTTGCGGGAACGCTGTATTCGACGAGGAGCCTGAAATACAAGAAAGCTGTTGCAAAGAACATTTTGTTTTTACATGCAATCAGTGGTTGTGACACAACACTATCCTTTTTAACTAAGGGAAATTGAAGTTTCTCAGTCTCATGGATACAAACGACTCGTTGCTTGAGACTGTAGCAATTTTCCAAGAAGTCGAAGCAAATGTTGATGCTCTCGCTGCAGCTGGTGAAGCGTTTTTATTGGCACTGTATGGCGGATCGTTTGAAAAGGACACATTGGATTCGCTTCGCTACCAGCAAGAGATGTTGCAAAGCAGCATTGTCTGCGAGTGTATCACCAAGTTGCGATGTGGTGTGGCAGAGAAAAAGATCCAGAGCAATATGGCTGGAAGAAAACGAGGACTACGTCAGAAGCAGCCCCCAACGCCATTTTAAAATCAATATCCTGTAAATGTAAGAAGGGCTGTGCAGGAGCGTGTGAATGTCGAAATAGTTATTTATGCAACTAGTGTGTAAAGTAGGTCTTTTTAATCGAGTGCGGAGATTTTCACACGAGGCGCTAGCCGAGTGTGCAAATGGTAGCACAAGATTAAAAAAAGACCTTTTACACACGTGTTGCATACTAGATTTTTTCTACAACCGAACATTTCACATTTTTTATCAATTACTTTATTTATTTTGGTACGGAACTGGTTGGTTGATTGAAATTAGTTTTAAGTGATCGTGATTGATGAACTATCAAAATTATGTACAATTTTGTCAATAGGCAACCCAAAATAAATTTCACTTTTTATGCACTAGGGTTTGTAAAGAACTTTTGATGCACTATTACTATTACTAATAGTAATTCATTAATGATGTTAATTTTTAACGATTATTATTGTTTTGTACTTATAATTACAAAATTCTATTAAATAAATGACATCTTTCTGGTTTTTCACATGATTAACATCTAGAATAAGGTTATGTAAATAGGCAACCCAAAATACATTTTACTTTTTATGCACTAGGGCTTGTAAAGAACTTTTTATGCACTGCTTTTTAAAAAGTGGCACTTTACAAACTAACTAACGTGTTTAAAGTATCTATTTTAGACACGGTTGTAGAAAAAATAGGTTTAAAATGCTCAGTGCTGTGTCTATATTGCAAAGGGACAACATGTGAAAACATTCTGATTTGGTAGTGGAGTCAAATCCCAAAGACCCAAACGAGTTTGATGACGACTTTGATTCGTTGGAGTGGGTGTTTGAAGAGACGGGAGGCAAGCAAGATTTGACAGATAGCGTAAATAATAAATCAGGCACATCCCATAATACAAAACGACAGAAACCGTGCTTGTAAGTGTGAGGTGCGGATTAGGCCTACTGGGAATACCACGTTTAAAAACAAACGTACCGCTCAACTCTACCTCATGGGTGGTGTGAAAACGAGTTGATAGCCTATATGTTTTTATTACTTTACTGCACTAAACTGCTTTAGGTAGGTTAATTTATACATAATTGGTAAAAAGTACCAGATACGAGATTTTTTAAATTTGCCCTATGGTTCGACATTATAACTCGGAAAGTATTAGTCTGACAAAAAAATATATAGAAACAATTTTGTAGAAAATGTTATTCTTTTAAAATTTGTATGGCAATTTTTTTCCTACAAGAGCCGAGTTATATGCCAAAAACTTATTTTGGCCGCCATTTTTTCAAGATGGCGGTGCAAGCGGCGGTCGCTTGAGGTCGCAAACTTAGGGTCATACTTAGGCCCACCAGGCCAAGTGCCAAGTTTCAAAACTCCGCAACCTTTTGCAACCAAAAAAGTATCTAATGGTTGGACTACTTTGTTTTAGGAAATTTGAACTGACTTTGCGCTATTTGCCCAGGACTATCTACTATCCATGTGTAAATAACCCATAGAGAACTTAAAACTATCGCTGTAATCCCACATTTAGCTCGCTATTATTAAGCCTTTTAACATAATTCCTTAAAGTAACACAGTAACCGGTATTAACTATTATAACTTCAAATATAGAACTACATAATTATTACAAACATAATGTGCAACTAACTTGATAGGCGATGCACTGCAGAAACATTATAAATGATTGAAGACTACGTGACCAGTGACATTTTGGAATTTAGTTAATTTAATGTTCAAATAATACACCGGTTTGATATTTCCGAACATTCATGTTCGTGATGTAGCTTTGAAGTCTCACGTTGTGTTAATTTTATAACTTACATTTTGTTAGTTTTGCATCCACAGCAGTTCTATTCAGAGCTAAATTACTTGCTTTTGAATTGTTTGGGTTACTTACGTAGTTTCATCTAATACGTTAATTCTCTAAAACGTGGATGCGACTGCACTGTCGCATTTAAATTTTCGAAACCTGGTTGCTAACAGTGCTAAATGAGTTGCCTATAATCTACGATGTGGCATGTGCTCTCGGGTCTTTAATGTTTCTCTACTCATGTTGTATTTTTTTCAGATTGCAAGCTAATACTGCGACAATATTAACGGTAAGTTTACTGTGGTATTTTTTATTTAAAAAGTAGAAATCTATATTGCAATTAGAGTAGTTTATTGAAGTTTGTTTACTAATAAATGCTTCTAGTGAATACACATACACGAAACTCTCAATTGCATACTCGTGTCGTTAATTAACTCACCGAATTAAAGGGCATTGAGTTGTTCTCTAAATAAACGAGCATGGTCTACTTATAAAAAGTATTGGTATGATCTGCTTATTTGCAAAAATAAGTGTAGCCAACCCAACAACAGTAAGTCGAGAGAAAGTAACACTTTTCAATGGTGTTAAAGGTATTTTCACCTATAATTAAAACCACAAAGAATTTTACGTCAAACAAAATAATCGACAACAAACAAAATTTATAAGCTTTAGTTTCCACTGAAAGAGTCTTAACCTGCTGCATTTTTTATCCATTTTTTTTTCTAATCTTTATCTCTTGTACCCTTTATACCCTCGTAACAACCCCACGCTTATGTTATACACTGCATTGTTTACTCAAACAGTAGTGAACCTTTTAAACTAACTTACTATTGAGTTCGGAGTTCAGTGAAAAATTTGCAAGTAGGCTTCAGAAGGAACCTGCTTTCGAGCACCGGCAAAAAGCTAATGGATAATGCGTTTAGTGTATTTGGATACGGAAAACATAACTAATGGCATTCCCGATGCGTCAGCAAGTTTCGGCGAGCCGGCCATTGAAATGTATAGCAGGTAGAACGAAATCCTAGTGAAATGAAGTGGAGACGGCGAGGCATTTGTCAATTGCTCGGTAAACAGACAAAAGACAGCAGAAAACAAACGGGGCTTCGTGAAGAGCCAACACAATAAAAATGCAAATTGCGACCCTAGTTAGCGAGAGAAAAATCAAATATGAATTTTTCATTGCATTTCGCTGATGTTGAACTTGCCGAGGACGGCTGTAAGACGCTGTTATTTATAATTTAAATCATGGCGATATTTATTGGAGGTGGCGACTGCAGGACGCCGGCATTAAAAACCGTTTTGCATTCAGCTCTCGTTGCCTTCGGGAACGTTTTGTATCTGAACGTAGTATTTTCCTTAAGTTCTACTACGCATTTTTATTTAAACACGTTGGAGATTAAAGTTTCTATGCGCAAATGTTTTAAAAAAGTACATGAAAATGAACTGAACAACTTTCCATCGGTGTGAATTTGAACTGGTAACAAGCCAATTCAATATAATTGACACCATGTCACCATCGTTTTTTTTTTCTATTGTGAAAATAATGCACTGCCCTTCTAAACTTCAGATTATTTAACAAAATCCTGATAAATAACAATTCCTGAATATTAAAATAGATTTTTTCTACAACCGTGTCTAAAATAGATACTTTAAACACGTTAGTTAGTTTGTAAAGTGCCACTTTTTAAAAAGCAGTGCATAAAAAGTTCTTTACAAACCCTAGTGCATAAAAAGTAAAATGTATTTTGGGTTGCCTATTTACATAACCTTATTCTAGATGTTAATCATGTGAAAAACCAGAAAGATGTCATTTATTTAATAGAATTTGGTAATTATAAGTACAAAACAATAATAATCGTTAAAAATTAACATCATTAATGAATTACTATGAGTAATAGTAATAGTGCATCAAAAGTTCTTTACAAACCCTAGTGCATAAAAAGTGAAATTTATTTTGGGTTGCCTATTGACAAAATTGTACATAATTTTGATAGTTCATCAATCACGATCACTTAAAACTAATTTCAATCAACCAACCAGTTCCGTACCAAAATAAATAAAGTAATTGATAAAAAATGTGAAATGTTCGGTTGTAGAAAAAATCTAGTATGCAACACGTGTGTAAAAGGTCTTTTTTTAATCTTGTGCTACCATTTGCACACTCGGCTGGCGCCTCGTGTGAAAATCTCCGCACTCGATTAAAAAGACCTACTTTACACACTAGTTGCATAAATAACTATTTTACTTCCCTCGTCTGTCTGTCTGTCTGTTGGAAGTATAGTTCAAAAACTATTTGTCGGAGGAAGACGACATTTTACAAACATATTATATATCTACCTCGCATGAAACCGGTACAACAGGGTGAGCACCTTAAAAAAATAAAATTTTGTTTTTTTTTGTGTTAATTTTTAAATAAAAGGAAGTAATAACTTTCACATAGATCAGGCTTTACATATGCCGAAAATAAGACTCAATCGATAAAGGATAATGTCACAAAAGAGTAAAAATGTTTTAACCATAACACCGTGACGCTCAAAAGGGGCGCGCGCCGAACGTATCTGGAAGAGACCCGGTAGGGCAGTTGGAATTTCGTGTAGTTAGATCCGCTGCGAATAATGCGGTTAGGATCGAGCGATCTGCAGAGCTGCAGATGTGGCGGGTTCAAACCCCAGCGGGATACATTTTTTTTATTTGAAAATGTATTTAATTTATTAGAAACGTGAAGATATTTTTACTCCTAACTTAATTTGATTTTTAAATTATTTAGTGTCACAATGTCGACTAAGGAAGTTTTGAGTAAAGCCCTTTACAGATTTTTTTAATACAGTTATAATTATGCAGGTATTTCTATCTCGATAGTATTCTTTCAAAACCATTAAGTTAAACATATACTTTTAAATCAGTCGAAGCAGCTGTTCAAGAACACTATAGAGTTCCAAATGGAAGCCCATTCTTAATCATAATAAAAAATAAAATATCACTGTGGTCCAATAAAATATTTCTGTTCTCCGTCATTATCCCAAAACGCCTGCTGTAACCACCCCTAATAACCAATACGAAATGAGCTACAAGCTTATTCGGTTCGGGCATAAATGTATAAAGCAAAACTTCCCTTATTAAAAATGCATGTGCGACGAGCACCGCGAGTCTTTCCATGAGCCGTGCTCATACAATTTATGTAATCAGATACATATATGTTAATGTATTTACACTATCCCGGGTTCCTTTGAGAGCCTGACGTCTGCTCACGAGGTTAATTATTTGCGTGGAGCACGCCCGCGAAGAAAGCTGTTGTGCGCCGATATTTTAACCGAACAAAAGCTCTTTGCTAATAAAGGCCGACTTTTCGCAGCTCGAAGTTATCCTTGAGGAATTTTGTTAAATTGCTTTTGTTTAACCGCCAGGTAAGTCAAAGTTTCACACAAATATGCTTGAAATATGCCGAACACACGTTACTGGCTTTCATTTGATGGTACGCGGGATCTTGTCTGGAGAGAAGAACCATTTACGCTTGTATTCAAACGCGAAAGGAGAAAATAAGGACGTTGGCAAAGGCGGTAAACTGATGAACATTTTGTCAATCGCCCAGATGTTTAAGAAATAAGGCGAGATGAATAACTTCAGTGCTAGCATAACAACCATTTCGCATTTGTGGAAATTTAAATCCTTTCTGAACTATTGGTATTTTTATCGGAGACAACTTTGTTACCAAAAATCTAAAAAAACTAGACGAAATCTCATCACAGAGGCCAATCAGCCTAGTAATACCCATACTCTTTAATGTCGCTGATTTCAAATTATTAGTTTGGTTTTATAAAACCACACACCATTATAGAACAAGTACATAAAGTAGCCAAATTGATAAACAATAACGGTCCCAAAGGTAGTAGATTTTGTTCTGCCTCATATTCAGATATAAATCAGGCTTTTGAGAAAGTCTAGCACCAAGGTCTATGCTATAAACTGAAGATGTAGACATGAATTTATTAATCCGTCCTCTTTCTGCGTACCGGCTGCCGGAGATGGTTGGTGTGTCGCCGGCGTATCTATACGTAGCCGGACACCGAATTCCAAACAGCAGCTCTAGCCGGCTAACTTTTTCATACAAGCCTGCTCCTCTAAACAAATGAATCTGTTGTATGACAACAATCTGTTTGTATTTGGTTAACCAAAAATGAAAACAAAGTTAACATGATAATAAACAAGCAGCGCTACCTAATACAGGTAGGATGGATTCTAGAAACCCACATAAAACTTCCCTATTGACTATCTAGTCAAGTAACATAAATTAGGCCCGACGACTGAGTTAACCCAACGACAAATTCGCGTACTGAAATTAATAGAGACTATATCTGTTACACCAATGAAGTCGTGTTTGGTATCAAAATGCACAAATTTAAGTCAGCTAATACATGATGTGAGACAATTAATTCCGAATACCCCTGGAAAATGTATAGCTAAATTTACCTCACCTACACTACAACGCCGATGGCTACAAATAACGGCCTCAGTGACATTAAATATATAGATAGCCCAAGGGTTGGCAGCAAAATTCAGACAAGCACTCCAGGGTAAAACATTTCTGTTTGCCTAAGAGCTTTGACAGCCAAGCCTTAAGGTTGAACTACCCCTGTTCGCCTAGAGTTTTGGTGTTCACTCTTTGTGGCCGAACCTGCATGAGTTCGCACACACTGCAGCAGCATGTTCGGCAGACACACTTGTGCTCACCACGAGGCTAGTTCTTCACTGGGAGGCTAAACCAAGGTTCGTCTCCGCAATAGCCTTCTCCGGGTCAAACTTCTCTGTGCTGTGTACTATGCACCTGCAGCACCCTGGGTAGTTGAAGCTCTGGTCGCCCTGAAGCTTTCGTCATTAGGTTCTTCGCCTCTGCAACAGCCATGTCCAGGTCGAATCTCTCGTTCGTCGGACACCACGCATGCTCCAGGAAGCCACACGGCTGTTCATCTCCACTACCGTCACTCCTAAGCCGAAGCAGCCTCTCGGATTTTTATTTTATTCTTGTAGGTTCCTCACCTTGGTCGAACGCCTCTTCGAGCCCTTGCCAACCCCCAGGTCCGAGTCACCGCTCCCCAGAGGAAGAAGAAGAACCGAAACCGCTGCCAGCGCGTAATCACCCACCCAAACTACTTAGTCCGTAATTATTGTACATCTAATCAATCACTACTTTATTGTTCTGATTAACACACTAACCCCAAGAGACCGAACTGAAAAAATATACGAGTATATTGCGTTAATTTATCAGCCACATATCTTGTACTAGATTGTTAGATCATATTTGGATAACAGGTATTTCTATGTAAAACACCAAGAACCGTACAAATGTATTGGCTATCGCGGTTATCTATTCGGTAATGGTTTACCTAAGAGTTTATATCATTTTGTTGGGCCAGATTGAGACAGCAAAACCCAATGTAACTTGTTTACGTAATGTCGAACTCAACAATACGTTGGGTTTCTGTCGATACATATATTGTGTATATACAAATTTAGCAGTTCTACTTGGAAGAGGACAACCATATTGATGTATGATCTAAAACATGTAATCTATTACTCCCAACAACCAGAACCCTACAAGTGTGGATGCAGAGTATATCACCACAGACCTGAATCCTAAAGGTTCCAGACTTTCACAAGTTAGTGTCTTTTGTTTACAGCTGATTTACCAATCAACTGTCTAGCTATAGCCACCATTTTTGTATGCGACATTGCCATTTTATCATCACACATCAACCCCATCTCCGCCTCTACGAACCTACAAAATAATTTTGATAGAATTAAGTCAAAAAAGTGACCGCATGTGACAGGTATTTTAGAACAAAGCGCTCAGAATCATTGTTGATGCTCCCTGGTACTTGTCCAATTTCGATATTCAGGCAAATACTTTTGAAGAAGAAATAAAACGTTTCTCTATGAAATGTGACACAATTAAAGTGCAATTAAGTTAGTTAAAAAAACTGTAAGGCACTAATGACGCAAGATGAAATGAAAAGACTTAATTCCCAGACGTCACTTCTATACATAAAAAAGTATATACATAAATAATAATCACACCAGTGAACACGTCAGTTCTATCAAACCTATTTTCCTTGCCTCCATAGTTTAATAATTTTTAAAAACATTTTCCGGTAGAAACTAATCAACAGCATTTCGAAACATATGAAATATTTATTAATATTAACAACCTAGTGAACACCAGAGTAAGCAAATGTAATTATTATCACGCATGCGCATGCGTAAAAGTAAAACTTCTTTTTAATTGAAAAAAACATTTTGAAGTTTCAAAACAACACGCCCTGCCCTTATCACAGTTTGGACAAATAAACTTAGAATGTTGTAGGCAAATACTTTTCGTTTACCTTGCTAACTTATAGAACATGAAACTCTGAAATGACACTCGTTCGTGGTTACAAACTGTCAATATCTTCCAAAACAAGAAGCTGGTTTATCCACTGTAGTGTTCTCAGGCTAAGACTAACATCTAACGATTGACTTTAAAACATATGTAATAATATAATAAAAGCATAATAAAATAGGTTTACATTCTAAGGCATCCTACGTGCGTCATAGCTAGAGCTAGTCGCATATACGTTTAAACAGATACATAAAACGGGGTAAAACAGAACACTAAAATAACTATCTCTAAAAACGCATACGTTAAAAATATCTTTAAAAATGTAACATTCAGACACCTGAAACGTTTGCTTATTTGAGTTCGAACCTGATCATATTCGCGTACATTAAAACCGGACTAGCTTTACACACATACGCACATTTTTGAAAATGTTGCTCACACTAGGGCTGAATCTGAATCTTGAAAGGTGTGATGCATGAAAAACTACCACAATCAATGCTGCGTGAAGGTCCTGTTCTTTGGAGGCAGGCAGGCACTTCGATGCACCTCCGGGTGTACTTTAAATTTGTGTACTGGTTTTATACAAGGTGAAAATGAATTCTCTGTACTAATAAACTGATGCACTCAAAACTTCTAAGTAGCAAGTTATTTACTGCATTTTATTATGTCATGTATGTGATCCGGTTCTCTTCCATAGAAATATTCAGTCTTTATGTGTCCGTCTAAGACTGGAGACATATTCCAGAGGATTGAAAAATGTCTTGGCGGGAAGCAAATCTAGTATTTCAGTTTTTGGCTGGATATTACTGGCTCGGCTTGTTATATATTTCCTATTAAGTCGCCAACAACCCTGGAGCCGACCACCACCTGAGGGTATGCGATATAGTCACTGTTTCATGTGGTTTAACGTAAGAGTAATCAAATTGTATGCCTTATCTTTCTCTCCTATGGGTGATTTCGCGCTGCCTTCGCCTTAATACACCCATTATTGTTGGGAAACAGTTGAGCGATTCTTTACTTGTTCCACAGGCGACGAAGGTTATGCTCCAGGACGTAGAATGAAACCATAGGAGCCAGTAGAGATGACAGCACCACGTGAGGAAGGCAAGTCAGGACTTCTCCTAATATTTTTATACTTCTGTAGAGCGTCCAAACCACCGGTTATTAGGACGGCAGAAAGTCAAGAATGACACTACAGACGCTTTTTTTAGTTAAGCTATCAGTAACCTAGCATTGGTACATTAAAATCAATTTAATGTTCTCACAATGTAAATTGGGAATTTACAAATCTATTGTTCAAATATTTTGCGTAATTAATAATAGCTAAATCAATGCAAATAATTTTTAGTTTTCACTAATGGAACTTAATCAGACCATTTAATTTTTTGTTAATTTCTATAGTTACGTAGCCTATTGGAGCAGTTTTGGTACAAAGTTGGGGAGTCTGACTGTATATAGGTCCCGTTTCAGTCATATTATATAACAGTTCAGCTATTTTGCATTCAGAAATTCTAAAGTTAACACGCACGTAGTTTTCGGTTTTCTAAAAGGTTTAGCGGAACCGCGCTACTTTCTATGACGTCGGCTGTGCAGTTGGTCCCATTTAAGAGCGCTGGATTACATCGATTTTCAAAATATAGCCCGTTGGAGCAAGCGAGATATCTGTTTCGAATAATTTAAAACGTAGTCGATCTCTCTCGCGCACGACATGCTTGCGTTCATCACGCGAGACAGTCTGTACGCCCATTGGCTGCAGCTGCAGACACGCTTCAGGCGTCTGCCGCCAAAAAATTGGCTTCGCTTCGTTTTTCAAGTTAGTTGATTTCCGGCTGGGATCTGAGGCACTTGGTCTGCGATCGTTGGTTCTTAGGGGACCGCCGTTGCCTTCGGGCACGGCGTCCCATGCTAGTTCTGTTACAGCAATCACGTGCAGTTTGTTACCGCGTTGTTCCGCTGGCTATTAATTGCTTGGACTCCTGTTCGGGCTGTGAGAGCGGGAGGTGTTTTCACTGGTGGAACGTGTGTTGGTGCTTGTGTATCCGGATGGCCGTCAGCTTTGCATCATTTTCGTAGGGTCGAGAATAGGACCCTTTTTTCCAAACAGGGGATCAAACTCGCAGAGTTGTCCAAATCTTCGGGCTTACTGTTTTCTTGTCCCAGAGGCGGACGTGATTCAGCCATCACCACATTGGTGGAATATCCGGAAGTGCTATACTCGACTCCCACGCCTTCGTTCATGCGTCCGTTGCAGCAGGCACGGCGTTAGCCGCCGTTTCGCCCACGCTTCGCGGGTTTCCAACAAGAAGTAGCGTGTGTGTAATTTGCTTAATAATTCGAAAACTTTTGCCGCTAACTCAATGTGCTTTTGCCGCTAGCATTCGTAATTAATCACCTTTTATTTGTGTTAGCCTAATTTGAATACTTTTGCCGCTAACTCAATGTACTTTGGCCGCTAGCATTCATAATTAATCACCTGTTATTTGTACTAGTCTAAGTTAAACGCTTTTGCCGCAAACGCATTGGTCGCTATCATTCATAATTAATCACCTGTTGTGTGTGCTGGCCTAATTGAAAAGCTTTTGCCACAAACGCATTATAGATTGGCCGCTGTCATTCATAATTTAATTCAAGTAATTGGCTTACCAAGGCCTGTTGGGTAATTAAGTTTGTCACGACCGAGCACGACCTGTTGTATATTTAAAATTAATATGACCACTTAAGTATAAATAGAGATAAAGCGCCTCCCAGCTGTGGCTCTAGATATACCGTCTGTTCTATAAAAAAGGCCCCGCCTTCTAGCTACTTTATTATGTATTTTAGACCCAATAAACCTTATATCAAATCAAATGGCACATAAAAACCTACATTTTAACACTATCAAAATTTTTTTATCTTCAATTGTTTCAGAGTGGTGACGTCACTTGCAATTTTTTTAAATGACACTGTATATATTTTTTGACATTTTCTGGTAGAGGTTTTTTTTCTCTTTTCAACAATATAAATATTTTATGCCCTTACATAAGAAAATTTTCGAGAAAAATTAAAAAAACTTTTTTATCGGTGGGAGGCCACCATACAAAACTATAATCAAAAGTGTAACTCAGAAAAACAAAACAATAAACACTTTAGATTATTCTGAAATCTGACAGTTAAAGCGTTTGGCTACTATTTGTTTTGTTTTTCTGAGTTACACTTTTGTTTACAGTTTTGTATCATGGCCTCCCACTGTGAAAAAGTTTTGTAATTTTTCACGAAAATTTTTTTATGCAAGTGCATGAAATATTTATACTGTTGAAAAGAGAAAAAAAAACCTGTACCAGAAAATGTCAAAAAATATATACCGTGTCATTTAAAAAAATTGCACGTGACGTCACCACTCTGAAACAATTGAAGATAAAAAATTTTTGATAGTGTTAAAATGTAGGTTTTTATGTGCCATTTGATTTGATATAAGGTTTATTGGGTCTAAAATAAATAATAAAGTAGCTAGAAGGCGGGGCCTTGTTTATAGAACAGACTGTATATGTAGTATAATCTTTGTTGTCCTGTGTATCGCCCATTTTACATGTGTGTGAAACCAATAGACTGGTATTTGAACTAAGGCCTTATAATTTACAACGAAGCTGTGCATGCCCCTTTCAGGTTAAGGTTATTGTGTAACGATGTATGTACGGCGCAGCTTGAGTGTTTGAGGGTCACGGGTAAGTTGACGATGCTTGCCGCTGCAACGACGAGGTTCGTGAGGCCGAGTTCCCGTATTACACCCTGTTTGACCTTCAAGGTTCGGTTAAGCGTGAGTCTCCCTGATTGGATCTTGTGGCGCCCTTTTTCTTTTGCAACACTCTATACATACAGTCGCTCTTGCCCTGTGGTGTACCGCTTTTAGGACCACGCCCATCTCTCTGAGCGTATTAGAGCCGTAGCCTTTGAGCCTGTTTGTAGAGATTTCCAGGGTAAGTTTTGACGTCTTCCGGACATGATTAAGCATTTGGCACTCCCATACCTGTGAGTGTCGTTGAAACAGTTTGATACTGTAACCAATTGCTGAAATAGTAGACGAATCCTCGTCTTTGATAGCGCATTTAGGGAACGCTCGTGTGTGAAGCGTTAAAAGCGTTTAGTTATAACTGCGCTCAGTGTTTACGAAGCCTCGGCGATAAAGTTGATATTTCAGCGACTAAGTATTTATTTTATTAAATTGCACGATTTCCACATATTATCTCATATTATGTGTTTATTGTTAACAACGCCTAGTTTAATAATTTAAAATTTGTAGATCTGAATCCTTTTGCTAGTTTTCACGAACACGGCCTAGCTAAATGTATGTTATAATAATCACTTCTTGTATCAAATCTAACGGACCCATGTTTTTATATAATAGTAATTTAACTTCTGGGTGGCTTTGCATATAATCAACCGAGCTTAATATGCTTATTAACTTGGATCTAAACTCTACTACAAATAACGTCTAAGTTCTTTCACACCTTTGAATGTCGGTTCATTGACGAGTATTTGCCACCAACAGCAAAAATCTGTTTATTTGCTCCATTTTACTGAACGTTATGACCATTATAATTCAATCTGCTAATTAATCTGAATTTACTGCTGTCGCTAGATGGCAACTTACAGTGCGTGACAACTAGCTGAAGCTTTGAGAATTGGATGCTCAGTAGTCTTAAGCTGAGTTAGCAGAGTTAATTCAGTTCAGACAAAATTCTGTTCGAGTGAAGATCGGTACAACAACTGATCTTCACTCGAACCCAATTTTGTCAGAGCTGAATTCTTCCCGCCAACTCGGCTTAAGAGTACTGCGCATCCAATTCTCAGAGCTTCAGCTATTTGTCACGTGCTGTACACGTTTTTGTTTTTAATTAGTAGTCCTTAATGTTATTTATCTAATCTGACTCACGGCCATAATCGCCGAGAATTTGAATTAGTTCAGGCTATGGTCCATCAGAGGTTGACAGAGTAAGTGTTTAGGAGAGCAGATCATGTTCTTGGTCAGTGATGCATGCTGGTTAAGTTTCTGAGAGGCTATTCTTCAATTCCGCAAGCATAACGAATACAGATAAGTGAATTAAGGTTAAAATCATGATATTTCACATATTTTCAAAAGTAAGAACTGTTTATGATACCATAATTGTACATTAGCTAATAAATAATTGTTTGTTTGTTATTAGAGCCAGAAAAAGTAGTTAAAAAGTTAATTGACGTAATCTTAAATGGGGTGCCTCTTTCGATAATTCGAAATATGATTTAGATACGAAATTGAAGTTGACAATTGCTCCCTTTTATCCAACAATAAAAAGCAAAACATAAAGTATTAATTAATCTATATAAAGAATTGCTTGTCTCATTTAATCGTTAAGGTTTCAGAGATTGCAATGTGCTATATATATATATATATATAGGGTTTTCCAAGAGCGGCGTCAGAACTTTAAAAACTAATTGTAGTCATCTTAGATTGGTTGAGCACATTCAATTTTTGGATAGTTGCATTCAGTCAACTTTGGAAAATATCACGGAACGTTAAATGTTTTAACACTGTATGGAAACAGTTCGTATTTATTATCAAAGTTCTCTTTCTGTTCGAGCAACGTTTGGCGCTCAACGTGAAGTTTATGGTTTGTCTGACCACAACTTGCCGAATTTTGCGTAAATACTTCATCCAATAACTGAAGCTAAATGACCATTGGCAGAGTTGACAGTTCGCTGATTGCACTCTGGAACAGTTACAAATCGATTCCAAATTTGGCAAAAAAATCATATTTAGCGATGCGGCCTATTTTGGTTAAATGAATTCGTCAAAAAGTATATGTCGTTGAAGTCGTATAGCGTTCCACGAGGATTTACCAAAGTTGACTAAACACAACTACAAAAAAATTAAACGCTCAACCAATCCAAGATGACTACAATCAGTTTTTAAAGTTCTGGCGCCCCTATTGGAAAACCCTTTATATACGAAAGGGGCCATAATTATATATAACAGCAATGAGATAACATGAATAACAAAATAGAATGCTTGAGTAAGAAAGAGATGGCCATACGAAAAAATTATTTTAGTAGGCATGTTTAGTTGACAAATGTCATAATTAAATTAAGTGTCAAGCCTTCTCGAATATTTTCTACTATGTTTATCTCTTTCTTACTTAAGCAATACGAGTTATTTTCTTATTCGTGTTATCTCATTGCTGTTATATATAATTGTGGCCCCATCGGGTATATAAAGGGTTTTCCGGGTGTGTCCGCGGATTGAGTTCACATAAGGTGTAAATAGTAAAAAATATTCGACTTAAAAGCTGATATTCTAGGATTCGTTCCTGCTTGTTCTCAAAACAAGATTTTGAGAAAACCAATCAAATTAATTAGGGTGTATTTCCATTCGATTTTTAAAAAATGGCCAAGAGTAAACTACCTTTATTAGAAGAGATAACCAAAAAAAGTATTAAGAAAAGTTGTTTAGAATTAAGAGTAATGACAGACTCAATTTGCAGACAAATCGGCCTATACTTTGATTTTTTAAAATATTTTTTTGTTTTTTATACCAACATACCAACATACCAACATATCGTGGCTGTAGGAGGCACTCTAACTGGTTCATGAACTAAAATGTTAAAATAATAATTGAGTGCCTCCTACAGCTGCGATAAAAGGTATGTTTGTATAAAAAAAATTTAAAAAATAAAAAATCAAAGTAGGCCGATTTGTCTGAAAATTGAGAGTCTACCATCTCTCTTAATTATAAACAACGTTTCTTTATACTTTTTTTGTTATCTCTTCTAATAAAGGTAGTTTAAACTGGGCCATTGTTGTAAATCGATTCGAAAACCACCCTGTATATTAATTAATTTGATTGATTTTCTCATATATATATATATATATATATATATATATTAAAGGTAAACATTTCAGGGTGTCATACCGCTTAATAAATTCGAAGATTTCTCCAACTGGTTGAAGAACATCTTGAATGGCACTTGGAGTTGGACGACGTTTCGACGAAATCACATTCGTCATTTTCAAGTCCTTGTAGTAGTCCTGGTTTGGCTTCTAGTTATGCGGCAACACGACGGACTGTCAACTTGATGTACAGCTGACTGAATAGGTTGTTTATCAATTACTGTGGCAACTAGCATCGAGGGAGCTGTACTGCTAGAACGGATGGCTGGTGTTCGTAGAGAATGGCCGGCCGTTGCTTGTAGTAACGTTGGTAACCACGATGCAGGTAATCGGCTTGTGTCGTCGCGGGTGTTCATACAATTCGGACGTTTCACGATTTCGATGGCTTCTCGTATGATGCATGCGTTTTTGTGTTCGATTTCGAAATCAATCTTGTGCGAAGTATCCCATATGTGATGCACTAGCGATGAAGTGTGTTCCATCTTCTTAACATAATTCTGATGTTCCTCCTTGCGTGCCTTTATTCTCGGTTGGTGTGGCCTATGTAGCTGCTATCGCAATCCCGACACGGTATCTCGTAGACTCCTTGGTTTTCCAAAGGATGTACTCTTTAGGATTCCTCAATATGGACTGGATTATTCTATCCGTGGTAAAGGTTGTCCTGATGTTACATTTTCTAAGGATTCTTCCGATTTTCTCTGTCGTGCCTCGGATGTAAGGTAGGTACGCCGTGCCACAAGGTCTCTCCTCTTCTGCGTCTTGCGTTTTGGTCTTCGGTGGTCGGAACGCTTTCCTAATCGCTGCTCTGCCATAACCATTTTGTTCGAATACTCGAGCAAGGGTTGCTAATTCTTGTCTTGTATTCTCCTTGTCGGCTATCCTTCTTGATCTACAAACCAGTGTTGTCAGGACTGATTGTAGTTGAGCAGGGTGGTGGTGTGAATTAGCATTTAGGTAGCGATTGGTGTGCGTGGTCTTCCTATAAACCGTGTGCCCCAATTTGCCATTCTTCTTGGTGATGAGAACGTCTAGGAATGGAAGGTGGTTGTTCTTCTCCAATTCCATCGTAAACTGGATCTTATTATGGATGCTATTGAGATGGGTAAGGAAATCAGCAAGTCGATTCTTACCGTGACCCCATATGGCAAAGACATCATCGACATACCGAAGCCAAAGTTTCGGTTTGTAAATGGTGCTGTCCAGTGCTTTCGATTCGAAGTCCTCCATGAAGAGATTCGCAATGACGGGAGACAAAGGTGAACCCATCGGCGCTCCTTCTACTTGCTTGTAGCGTTGACCATTATAGATGAAATATGATATTCTGGAGACAATGATCGGCAAGTTTGATGATGTGTTGAGGTGGATCATACTTCTGTTTAATTACGTTTAGAGCTTCGGCAACTGGCACTTTAGTAAACAGAGAGACGACGTCAAAGCTCACGAGGATATCGGTCGGTGTAATTTTCTCCTTTTGCAGCATCTCGATGAAGTGAGTAGAATTCATAACGTATGAAGCCGCATCTGCCACATGCGGCTTGCAGATGTTTAGCTACGAACGCTGCAAGTCGTTGGATAGGTGATCCTATGGAACTAACGATAGGCCTAAGCGGTGTTCCATCCTTATGAATTTTTGGGAGACCGTATATCTTGGACATTTAGACGACTTTTCTCTAGTATAAGTTGATTTTGCACTTCAGTTTCGATGTTACTCTCCTTTATCTTCGACTTGGTGGTCTTCTCCAAATACGTTGTTGGATCTGTGGAGATACATTTGTAAGCACTGTCCTGCAGTAAAGAAATCATTTTAGAGTGGTAGTCATCGTTGTTCATGATAACGGTGACATTTCCTTTGTCTGCAGGAAGAATAATGATGTTGTTGTTCTGACGAAGATTCTTGAGTGCCAAAGATTCATCACGGGATAGATTCGATTTGGGTGGTTTAGCCAATCGTAAGATTCGAGAGGTATCTTGTCGGATGAGATCGGCGGTATTCTTATCCAGTCTCGAAATCGCAGTTTCTACTCCGCAGATGATAGATTCCACTGGAATACGTTTTGGAGCTATGGCGTAGTTGAAACCTTTAGCAAGTGCAGATATCGCAGATTCATCCAAAGTAATATCAGAAATATTACGGACAACTTTAGACATATCCAGATTAGTAGTACGATACCCTTTTTGCGTTGAATAAAGATGGTCGAATTTCTCCTTTGCTTTATCGTGTAGAGGTTTCTGTTAGTTTCCGCTCGAAAGTCTGCTAATTGGTCGATGATGTTCCAGATCATAGGGTGGATGATCCCGCTGAGGTGAAGATGCAAATCAAGAAGTTCTTTATTTATTTTGGCCAAAATGTGTCTCGTCTCTTTGATGGAATCTCGAAGAAGAGCAGCACTCGCCTTGTTCAGAATGTTCGTGGTCCGATACGTTTTTCGATGGAATGACAATCTAGCACAGGTCGGGATGATGTTCTGATCTCTGCAGCGTTGCAGGAATGTCAATTGCATAGATTTTTACATTTCTTGGACCGCAGTATTTCAAAACTTCTGGTTTGATGGAATATATTCTCCCCGTAGAGACGTATAATAATATTACGAAGGTTTTCGCGGCTGATATGTATTAAAGGTAAACATTTCAGGGTGTCATACCGCTTAATAAATAGGAGAATACAAGACAAGAATTAGCAACCCTTGCTCGAGTATTCGAACAAAATGGTTATGGCAGAGCAGCGATTAGGAAAGCGTTCCGACCACCGAAGACCAAAACGCAAGACGCAGAAGAGGAGAGACCTTGTGGCACGGCGTACCTACCTTACATCCGAGGCACGACAGAGAAAATCGGAAGAATCCTTAGAAAATGTAACATCAGGACAACCTTTACCACGGATAGAATAATCCAGTCCATATTGAGGAATCCTAAAGAGTACATCCTTTGGAAAACAAGGAGTCTACGAGATACCGTGTCGGGATTGCGATAGCAGCTACATAGGCCACACCAACCGGAGAATAAAGGCACGCAAGGAGGAACATCAGAATTATGTTAAGAAGATGGAACACACTTCATCGCTAGTGCATCACATATGGGATACTTCGCACAAGATTGATTTCGAAAACACCAAGAGCATTGTCAGCGTCGAACACAAAAACGCATGCATCATACGAGAAGCCATCGAAATCGTGAAACGTCCGAATTGTATGAACACTCGCGACGACACAAGCCGATTACCTGCATCGTGGTTACCAACGTTACTACAAGCAACGGCCGGCCATTCTCTACGAACACCAGCCATCCGTTCTAGCAGTACAGCTCCCTCGATGCTAGTTGCCACAGTAATTGATAAACAACCTATTCAGTCAGCTGTACATCAAGTTGACAGTCCGTCGTGTTGCCGCATAACTAGAAGCCAAACCAGGACTACTACAAGGACTTGAAAATGACGAAATGTGATTTCGTCGAAACGTCGTCCAACTCCAAGTGCCATTCAAGATGTTCTTCAACCAGTTGGAGAAATCTTCGAATTTATTAAGCGGTATGACACCCTGAAATGTTTACCTTTAATACATATCAGCCGCGAAAACCTTCGTAATAATATATATATATATATATTATATATATATATATCCTATTCCTATAACAAAGTATAACCACCGAGCTGTGAAAAGGACTTTGTTATAGGAATATATATATATATATATAGCGAAGTTTTCTTTCACCTATATAAGTGTACTTGGGAGTAATAAAACTTGTTGGTGCTAAGATAATTAGGACTTTCACTAAAGAAGCTAATGACGGGCCCCAAGCACACTTTTATAGCGTATGATTTTTGAACGAAAATATAGAAGGTTGGCCTAAAAGTAAGAAAAAAGCTAACAAGCCTACATCGCCTAGATGTCTAGATAATTACTAGGTTGTCATTGTAATAATAGTTCTTGTATTGCTTTCGTTTTTGACGATTGCTTTATGTATTGGGTTTGTCCTAAGCCAGAAGGGAAATACTAAAATATATTGATAAGTAGAAGACATACGGCGTAGTGAAAATGTTAACTGGGCCATGTTAACCTGATCACAGCAAGGGTTAAGTATAGCTGATTACATAGTTGTTCTGTTATATTTTAGTGATCACATTTCAACAAATAGAAAGCTTTACCTAAACACTATCATACAAAAACGTAGTTTACGTGATACCATAACTGATCGGTCATACCTGCCCAGATGCGAATTGCAATGCAGACATCCCGGGATAAGGGTGTGTTCGATTTGGGAAAGGAAATCCAGCCGGTTCAATGAGAATGCGTTAGTGGCCCCAAGAATGCCAAGACTGCTTTTAAACATTATTCACGAGACTAGCGCTCTGTACAGCGAACAGATACCCGGCTAAATGCGGAGCTTTAATTCAATATTCATGATACAAAAGCCATAAAATATTACGAACATCATAAATATTCCACATAAATCTTCGTCATGCAGAGGATAAACCGGAGGCTGTTTTGTTACAGTCTGTAACTTAAGAATATTGGCGGCCCGGAAACGCTCGACATTGTAGTAAACGCAACCCTTCAGCGACTGCTGCAAACGCTTTTTACGACGATCGCTTCGCGTACGCTCATCCTGCATAATTCGGCAGGTTTCAATAAGCGCGGAACTCGAAGATTACAGCGGGCTGCAGTAACCGGGAATTGCTTATTCTTTATTTTTTACACCCGCACTCAATTTTCTGCGGGAGATGGCCACTTCCACAATCTCCAGAAAGATTTTACGGGAGGCGAAACATTTTATGTGAAGTTTAAACTAAGCAGGACTGCTCTTTGTGTGGGAATGTAGGTCAGCTCACCATCGCTCAGCAGCAACCCAAGAACACTGATAACGTGAAGAAAGAATAAAACGGGCGAATTAAGCCCATCAAGGTACAATGCGCTGGCGCCAAATCTACCGAAAAAATTCATTTGCAGCATATTTCTTGTTTGTTTCGGCAAGGAAATTAAATGTTTTCGCAGGAAATTTGTTTGCAAGCTTTATCTCTTAATCAGACTCGCTCCTGCAAAGCCAAATAATGAACGTTCGTTTATGAAGCATTTAATGTTCGCCTTGCTATTTATAAGAGGAAGCGAAGATATGCATCGTTTTATTGGGATATTTTAATAAAACTCTCCAACAAATTTTAAAAGAATTTCTAAACTGAAGTGGAGTTTCATATTAGACTCAGGACTTCTTACGAAATACTTAAAAAGTTACACTTGACCATATTTTAATTTCATAGTTTAGCAGAGACTAAAAAATGCCAAAAACAAAAAATTCCTTTTTTTATCTATATTCAATTAGAAGAAATTTGTGGCTTATATCATTATTTTCCTACGACTAAAAGTCCACCCAAATACCCTCCCGTTAAATCTGCCGCAGCACCCTCCTCCACGGTGACTAAACAAGAAGAAGGGGCCCAGTGATTGAAAGGGGGACAGCTCTAACGAAACGGTATAACATCAGTAATACCATCACATTAACTTGTAGAACACATTTTATACATAATTAGGTCTGATTGTGAATTTGCTATTAAACCAATAAAAAATTGATTAATTAAATATGTGCTGTTTTCACCAAAGGTAGGTGCACATAAAATACGACAATTTCTGTTTCTGTAACAAGTACTATCAAAAAATCTCTATTTTAACCAATTTAAGTGGAATAGTACAATGACAGATGTAATATTTATCATTAATTGGCTTAAGCTTCAATAACGTTTACTATAGAAATTTCTAAAATAAGTGTTTGCCTTTGTTCTTGAACAATGTTAACACCACAAGGCTTTTTGAGCCGCTTCTATTCAACTCGCAGTAAGCACAATTCATTATGAGCCGCCTAAAGACAGGCGACTCAGGCAATGCCCTCTGGCTACTGATACGTAAGTTCCCGTGTCGCCGCTGAAAGATTAATTTCGGACGCTACACAAGTGAAATTGATAGATACAGCAGACCTACATCCAAGCTTATTCAACTATGCTGAACCTAATTAACAATAAGAAAGCATGTAAATACGAACTGGCTAGATTAACATGTTAATAAACAATACAGGCGAGGGAACCAGGTTCTCATGTATCTATTTACTACAATCGCAGTTCTTCTTATATTTTTAATGTCAGAATTTGACTTGAAGACTTTTGCAATATGTATCTCCTTTCCATGTGTTTTGGTTATATTCGATGTTGTTGAAAATGTATTTTTAGACAGCAATAATGGAATTGCTACGCCCGCTTTCGTAAGGGCTTCATCAGGAGAAAGGCAAGAGAGCACGGTAGCGCAAAGTATAAGCCACGCTACGGACGAAACTCTTGCAAGGGAGGGTAGAAGATCACGGTAACTCAACGTGTAAACTACGACAGAGGCGAAACTCTTTCTTACACATTGAGTCACCGTGCTCTTCTATCTCTTCCGTTCTACAGGGGTTTTGCTTTTGGCGTGGTTTACACGTTGAGTTACTGTGCTCTTTGCTTTTCTCCTGATGAAACCCTTTACGAACATGGGAGAAACGATGAGTTCTTCGACCTCAATGATGGTAATGTTCAATCCCGGAAGTCGTTTTGTTACATAGTAGATGTAATTTTAGTTTTACTTATATAATGTACAAGGTTTCAATGTTAAATTTAAAGTGAAGACAGAACTCTACGATTTTAACTCGCAATTCGCTCGAGTACACGTATCTCAACTGTAAAGATATAGTGCCTTAAACATTCAAGTACTGCGATAACGATATACGGGAGTTCTTACCAAATCGCTTCAACGATCAATTAATTTACCTAATCGCAATCTATTCGAATTGGTACTATAGTGAAATGTGCTCTTGGCACTACATAGTAACTGGTTGGTATGGTTATGATTAGTTATTATTTATACAAATGTAAAAAACCAACGCATTAAAATAATTCTCCAAATGATACGTTTTATTTCCAAATATTAATGTAAGGGAATGTATTCTATACTGATACCATTGCCCCCTTACAGTTGGTGACCCCGTAACGCTAAATCAGCCCTTCCAAGACAACTTCTACCAGCCAGTCAACTGACCCCTACACTTCACAACTCCAGGTTCTTGTCACAATTTGGTCCCACTTCAGTTCAAGCCTTTCTTGGTGGCCTAGGAACACATTGTTCTGGGGCATCGCTTGTTAGCGGGCTCTACCCAGTTCGACACAACTGCTTGGCCCTCCGAACAAATGCTCCTACGAACTTTAACATTTCCTGCACCCGAAAAAGGAGCCCTGCCGTTACAAAGCTTCTTCCCGTGCCTGGACACCTGGACTTCAAGCTTCGGGCTTCGACCGTCCCATTGTGATACTTTTCGAACCTTATGGCCTTTATCTGAACGAACTCAAATTCTACCAGACAACCTACGAACCCTGCATTTTAGAATCGCAAATGGAAACCTGTAATTACCTCTTCAATTGTAGATCAACGAAAGAACTGGACACTCAGGTTCGTTCGCATTTATTCTCCTCGGTTGCCATCTGGAATGCTTCGTTCTCGAGCATCAATTGATGGTTCGCGAACATCTCCAGTTTCAACACAACTGCTTCGCTCTCTGAACATCGAATCATGTAATTAAATTTTTTTGTCTTGTGTCAATGCCAAAATCCAAAATTTTTGCTTAGGGGGGAACTAAAGTAGTGACCTGTGCTTTTGGCACTACATAGTGACTGGTTGGTATGGTTATGATTAGTTTTTATTTATACAAATGTAAAAAACAACGCATTAAAATCATTATCCAAATGATACGTTTTATTTCCAAATATTAATGTAAGGGAATGGTATTCTATACTCATACCATTGCCCCCTTACAGTACCACTTCGCCTAGGGGTTTTACAGTTAAAACTGTGTATATATGTATGTATTATCGCTATCCTCGTTTTACCTTGCGGTGTAGAGGCTGGTGCTTTATGTGCTTGCATCTTGCAGTACAATGCTCAACTTGCCCCGGATTCGGGATACAAAGTTGGAGTGCGCCTTTTGTGCTTGCACAGCAACCATTGTGTGAAGTGTGTGTCATATATTGGTGTGTTGACCTTGTCACTCTATCTCTTAGGTCTGTGGATCTGAGTAGAGCACAGTTTTTTGGTGCCCAACTGTGAATGTTCTGACCGAGCCCGATTTCAATCAGCACGGCTGCGGAAAAATTCCGGCCCCCGCTGGATTTGAGCCGAGGACTTGCTTACTAGTAAGCCTACCGCTACCCAACTGCGCTACCCAGCTTCTTTTTAAAAACTGTGTATTTTCAGCACAAATAAGGAGTTAAGTGCAATATTTAAGCTCCCGGTAAACTCTCGCCAAAGATTTAGTTAAATTTTAAAGTGCTGAGTTAGTTACGCTGAACGTGACCAAAATGCTAACATTCAGGTTAAGCAAACAAAGACATATTAAATACATTTATAAATTGAAAATAACCTACTTCACATAAATAATTGCACGAGATGAACGTCGCAGTTACACAGAATCCCAGTATAACTGGCTTCATTCTGGCAATTTCTCACAACATTTCTTGCGGGTGAACGACGATTTACATCATAATTCTGGAATCGTAGATCTGCATCAAGCAAAATTCCAGAGAAATCAACTACCTCACCCACAAACAATCACACCAGAAATCAGAGGCATAAAATGGCTGCCGGAAATCGTACTATGAAACTATTTTCAAAATTTTACTATAATCGTCTAAATGTTCAAGGATTTTCCCAAAACGTCCCAAAAAATGCAAAACTGAGTATGCAACCAAATAAATACACACCTAGAAACTGCAGGTCACTCAAAATCTCTAACTACATCTGTATGTATTTAAACGAAAAATTATACGAAACAGTTCTTGACTGCATGATTTCAACACTGTAACAAACTATAATGGAAAATATAGGACAATTGTATTATTAAGCAATTAATATCTGCCTTCATCATACGTTTAACACCTTTGTTAATAATATTTGATAAATACTTAATTTCAGTTAAATCAATTTTAGATTAATATTGCTGTCTGTATACAAAATTTATTATTATCTAATTTATGATTCAATTTTAATAACTCTGTAAGTAGCAGATATATTTTGTATTACTACGTTCCTTCTATATGTGTCTTGTTTTAAGTTGAAAGTTAATAGACTCACTGTGTAAGCTTCTATCTTCAAGCTCTTTATCTTCTATAATCTCACCAGATCTCTACTAGAGCTATCCTCGTTGTGGTTGGCAGCACGTCCTTGCGTAGTAGCAATCGATGCACTCAGTAAGTTTTGTTTTATTTCGCACTAATATTGGTCTATCACACACTTTAGGCGTATGACAATATAAATGGGTACATACCAGTACATTGACGTCTAAAATTGACTATTAGATGCAATTTCAAATGGGACTTATGTCAATACAATTTATATTTTTATACAACCCATTTGTTCTGTTTATTGTTTTACTACCCTCCAAAACCAATGGTTATCAAACAAATGATATACAGTTTTCTTTTATTACTTGTTATGGCGTTTCTAATTCTCATAAATCATATTTTTAGGTTAACAGTTTTACATTGTGCAATGTTTTCAACTACATGACCAAATATGTAAGAATTAAACTTTTATATTACATTTTATAACAATAATTACTTCTTTCAGATAAGTCTTGACTAATTTGTATTACAATTACAATCAAAACTGTACTATTTATAAATGAATTACAAATACCGTTGTGTAGATATTGAATGCTTTATCATTTAATAATCATATCAGTATATCGGCAACAAGATAAACAGATGGGAGAAATATATAGCGAAGTTATGTCATGACGAACTATAACTAAAGAACCTAAATCATTACTAAAAGTGAGGTAGCAAAGAAAGTCCAACGAATAAAAGCTAATAAAGCTTCAAATTCTGATAAAGTCCAAGAAATCCTTCTAAAAGGTCTGGAGGGACGAATATTTGAATGGATTTGTAAATATAATTTTTGCAATAGGGCCTCCAAAAAAAAGACAAAATCTCTGATTGTAAGAGCTCATAATGTCAGCTGATATGTATCATTATATAATCCTATGGTTGTAATTAACAACTTTTATTATCCACAAAATGTGTGAGTCAGATACTCGTATATGCAAAGGATTTCGCAAGGGTACGGTACGTCTTGTCCCCCATCTGGTTTAATGTAACTAGATCCTGAACAAAATTTCTTTAATGAAACTCTGAGTGAGTGTGAAGAAGAAATGCTAATATATAAAAAGAGGTTAGATAATCTCCTGCTATGTACTTCAGCTTACCATGCAAGGAAAACTGCTAAATATAAGAGCTTCGGGCAGGCTCAGCATCCCTGATTGCGCAATATCAACTAGTGTACAGGAATATTTGCTGAGCTATTTAGATTAGCAGCAAATAAAGGTTGATACGCTAATATGATCGCTGATGTAAATGGATGATAAAGCACTAGAAGAAGAACATATCAGCTCCAACTTTGTCCTTTCAGAAATCTTTGTAATTGTACGTTTGTTATCCGGGTTGTGTTTGATTTTTATAGTTATTTGCAGTTTTGTTCCCAGCTAGCTCACCTTACAACAAGAAAACTACTACCCTTTTCCCACTCACTGTTACAGATACTCAGTACAACGAAGCTCCGGAAACTGACCCAATGTAGCCAATAACGCTGAAATTATATGCTTCAACCTTCTACTCAGCTAAAAGCCAAACGCTTTTAATTAATAATATAAAATTACGGAAGAGTGCTAATTTCTATACCCATTTACCAGTCAAACAAGCTATAATAAATATCGTGATTGACATATATTTATGGTTAAACAAAAGAATTTAGTATAACGGTCTTAATACGAGAACATTTAACTGCATCAATGTCTGGTTCAGTATGCGGTACCTTTCGCGCTGTATTTTGCAGAGTCTAACTAAGTTATCGGACGCTTGCCGTCTCAAGTCGCCACATTGGGCCATATGAATAAAAATAAAGTAAATGCTTATAAGCATAAGGCAGAAGGAAAAGCAAATGCTTAGAGCAAAAGGTAGGAGTAAAAGCAATTGCTTCATTCAATATGAATAATGATTACCTTATACTTGCAAGCAAATGCTTCATAAAAACGAGTAAAAGCTCATATCTAAAATATGGGAGGTTTGTAGGTACTCATTTGTTTCACGCTTCTGAATAACAAAATTGTGCGTGTTTAGACCTGCAGTTTACGCAGTTGTAACGACCTGCTGCGCACATACGGTTATTAAGTGTTCAAAATGTCGTCATCCGAAGATGATGTTACATGTGAAAGTGATAGTAAAGTGCAGGTGCTAGACTTTATAGCAAATCAAGTCAGCAAACATCCAGAGATCCTTAGTAAGTCACAGACGCCCGCATCTAAGAAAAAGAAAGAAGAAGCGATAAAAAAAATATTAGAATTATATGAAAGTGTTATGGGGCAGTTAATAACTACAGGACAACTAATGAAAAAAATCAATAACATGAAGACACGTTTAAAGAAGAAGACCGATGTAAAAAAACCGGTAATAAGCCTATTAAACTTCTCCCATGGGAAAAAACTTTATACGAGGCAATGGAGGGAGACTCAAATCCAACTGTGGCGAAAATAGCAGGTAAGAACAAAAATGAAATATGTTAGGGTGTAGATAAAAAATACAATTTCGAATTAAAAAAAAATTATAGTTGCCCAAATACGAAATGTCTAATTTATCAATTTTTTTTCATGGCAGGAGCCAAATCATATGGCACGTCATCTCCAAGTACATCGTTTGGAGACACAGTCACTGCACCCTGTTCCAGTTTGGATCAATGTGAAAAAATAGCGACGGTTGCTACTCCTTTGCCACTGCCTCTACGTCGACAGCGAGTAACAACTGCACTACCAGGCGAAACAGAGGAAACTGGAAAACTGTCCAACGTAGAGCTACAACGGTTAGTTTTGCTAGAACAGCTACAGACTACCCGAGTCCAAAGAGAGTATTATGAAAGGAAATTACAAAGGGATGCCGTGCAAATAGTAGACGAAGGGGGAAAGACATATGCGAACCTGTGATTGTTGGGTTTTGAGCAGGGCCGGATTTAGAATTAAGTGGGCTCCCTTTTCAAAATAAACATTTTCGCACAATATACAATGTAGTTTTTTTTTAAACCTGACATAGGCTATTTTTTTATTTGAAGTGACAGATTAGTATTATTTCTAAAGGAAAAGTTGTTGGAAATAGTTTGAAATTATATTACTCTATATTGTATTCTCATTTACTTTAAGTTTACAATTAATAAACATTTATTACACACACATAGATCACTAATTACTGTGCTTTATAATTGTGAATTATATTGGCTAAAGCTTCACGCACTTCCTGACCGCGGACACGTAAGTTGTCATTCTCTTCCTCATTCCCATTAACAAGATCACCGTCTTCATCTTCATCATTACCTTCAAAATCTGGATCCTGCAAGGCCTTAGCAATGTTGTGTAAAATGATACAAGCTACAATTATGTCTGGAACATTAGCCAATTTCACGCGACAACAATATTTCAGTATAGGAAAGCGCCGTTTCAGCTGTCCAAAACACTGCTCGATTATTACCCTTTCCTTTGACAACAGTTTGTTATAAGCCTTCTTTACGTCTGTGTCGACAGGTTCTCGATAAGGAGTCATAAGCCAAGGTTCAATTCCATATCCCTGATCAGCAATGAGAACGGCGTTCTCTGTACGTCGCATTACTTCTCTCACTTCGGAATTTTTCCAGATTCGGCTGTCATGTACCGAACCAGGCCAGCTCACATCCACGCTGGTGATTATGTACTTTCCATTGCACGTAGCTTGTACGTTCAAAGTTGCTTCTCCTTTGCGGTTTATGTATTCGTCCCCGTGTAATTTCGGTTTCTCTATTTTCACATGTGAACAGTCTAGTGCTCCAATAGCAGTCGGAAATCTAAACTGACTTGCCCACAGTTCTTTAGCTTCCATTATGGCATGGTGACTTTTAGGAAACTGAATCCAACGATTAGCCTGTAGAATTATTTTTTTTACCACCATTCGCACAGTGCGAGAAACAGTCGACTGCTCAATGCCTAGCTCTTCGCCAATTCCGCTTTGAAAACCTGGATTTGCCAAATATCTTAAACAGACTTTCATTCTGTGCACAGCTGATAATGCACCACCACGGCGTTCTACACTCTCGCCTAAAAAGTTCTGAGATAACCATTCCCCATTTTCCTCTTCAAACCGGAACATACTTTTAAAATCACTCGTTCTCGGTGCACGCCGTTGCTTGTAGTACTTTACATTTCGTAGATTTATCATTTCAGCCATTTTTACTTTCAACCAAACACACAACCGTGTAAAAGAAACGCGCGGAACCTCTAATAGTGACAGCTCTGATGCTACTGAATAGCAGCATCACTTTTCCACAAGTAAATACTCGCACTTGTAAGCAAATGGTTGGCTTTATTCATACGTTTGAAGCCAATCCTTTTATATCATGAGCATTTGCTTCATACTTTTAAGCAAAAGCATTTACTTACAATATTATTCATACCCCTTAAAGCATTTACTTTGAATTTTGCAAGTATAAGCATATGCTCCCTTTTATTCATATGGCCCATTAGCTTT
>CALNHX010009184.1:0-52531 GCA_940337035.1 Agriotes lineatus | reverse complement strand
GTCGCCACTACGGCGGCGTCGCCAGACCTACCTGTGTCGCTTCAACGCTCAAACTTCGTTGTACATCAATCGTTACACAGAAAACTTATCCTGAAAAGAGCATGCACAGATTCGCCACAATGATAAGGCCTTTGTTCAAATATTCGTCTATTGGTCTGACGTTAACAAAGGGGTAATTTACCAAGATTACACTATGCCTAAATTCAGTGCCTCAGCTGGAGAGGCGCGTTATTTCTAGTACAACATAAGAGCAAATGTTCACATAAATATCAAGTAATTAGCGGCAACTGAATACGGCCAAAATACAGTAAATTAGCAAGCACTGTGTGCGAGATTTAGTCACATAAATATCAAATAATTAGCTACAAATGAATACGGCTAAAATACAGTAAATTAGCAAGCACTGTGTTCAAGATTTAGTCACATAAATATCAAATAATTAGCTACAAATGAATACGGCCAAAATACAGTAAATTAGCAAGCACAATATATAAATTTGGTTCTCATAAATGACAGCTGATTAGTTACAACGGCTGCGGCCGGAATGCAATAATTTAGCAAGCACAATAAATTAGCATGGGTTTAGGCCACATAAATGACAGCTAATACGTTCTGATGGCGGCGATTAAAGCACCGTAAAATTAGCAAACACAGAATATAAGTTCAGCTCACATAAATAACAGCTAATACGTTATAAATTGGTTACACAGATACCTGTATCTAGACGATCCTCGAGCGTGGGCGAGAGGTTACTTAGCGACATGCCTGCAGATGCGGCGTAAGAGCGAAAGCGTGGGAGGCACGTGAGAATGCTGGCGGAATCCGCCTTGAAAGGGGCGTCAACTGGAATGCGTCCCTCTCATGGGACAAAACGACGGTGAGGCCTAGGAATCCAAAAGTCCTGCAGGTTTGATCCCCGTTTTATCGGGATTGATGGGTCAACCACGACCCTACATCAATAAAGCAGAACTCGGCCATCGATATGCACAGGCACCCACGTACCGACGGTACACAGCACGACATACCACACGCTCCTTATGTCTCAACGAACGACTCTCTGGAGACTGCCGGAAGGCAAACACAGTTTTAATGTTCATACAAACACCTTGCTGTAACAGCACAAACGGAACGGCCGACGCCCCCGCGACAAGCGCGGGAGCGTCGCACGAACTCTCACTATTTTACTTGTTAGCTCGACGGCTCGGGGCTGAAATCCCTGAATCTCGACCGTTAGAAAAACTCGCGCCCAAAAGAAGCGTCCTCAAGCTGACTCGACAGCCAATGGGGAGGCGGAATTGTTCACCGGATAAAACAAAATAATGTCGATGTGACAAGGAAGACGAGGCCCTCTCATTTGCTCCAACAGGAATTTTTAACACGCCTGAAACCAGCGTTGCGGAACTAAAGCCACGTGCAAGGATCAGTAAATAAAGGGTGGCCCAAGTTGAGGTAACTGCGTTAAACTACAGGGTGTTCGAATTTATTACTGCTAACATAAGCGATGAAAAATTGAGTAGCTAAAGACGAGTTAAAGGTACAGACGGGCTGTTCTGAAGGCTCTATACTGCTGTAAGCTATCAAAATGGTAAATTAAATTGCTGAAGACTGCAAAATGGCTTAACAACTGTGCTGCCGAAATATAATACAGTCTGGGCGTAAAGGCAACTGGCACGCCTACAAAACAAATGTGTATTTTTTCGTATTGAAAATGAATGCCAGCGGGCCGTGTTTAGGCATGATATCGATTGTAGTTGGTGTCTGTTCATTTAATTTGGGTGATTTCGGTTGTTTCATGCAGTTTTCTATAAAATGATAAAGGCAGTGTCAAACTGGAAGCCAGAGATAGGAAGACCTAGGCTAAGATAGAAGGATGACATTGAACAGGACCTGAAAGGCATGGGAATAACTGATAGTTACAGAAAACTCCACGATAGAAAAGTATGGAGAAAGATAGTGGACAAAACGAGGACACATAGAAATCTATAAATTGAGAATAGAATAGGTACTAATCCACCTTGTAGAAATGGATTAATGAAGCATCAGACCGATGCGGCTATATACCAGGAATGGGCCGCCAGATTCAGATTCATACAGTTTTCTACAAAAAATAGTGGAAATAGTTAAAAATGTTAAAACAAAGAAACTTGGATTAAATTTCAACCTGCAAAATATAGTTGGAACTCGCAATTTTACAAGATATTTTTCTGTGAACGTTTACCAGAAAAACAAATGGATTTGTGGATCTGGCGCATGCCCTATATTTCCATTATTAAATAAATCATCGTGTTTCATTTTTTAACACTTTTGTACAATTTGTGTTGTGTTTGAATACCTTTTATTCTGTGCATATGATGTTTCCTTTTGGATTATTAAAATTAAAAATCATTGGTATCGTAAATTGGAGTCCCCAAATACAATAACCACGAGCCGCCACTGGGAAGATTACAGAAGAAAAACCAAAGAAGTGAAAAAAGAAGAGCAGGTGGGATCGTCAACAACAATAGTAAAGATACGGAATACGCGAATGAATATGCAAAAAAGAAAAAAGAAACAAAAAAGGAGAGAAAAAATAAATCTAGGAACATGGAATGTGAGAACTATGCTGGTATGTGGAAAATTAGTGGAAGTAGCCAAAGAAATGGCCAGATACAGTATGGAGAGGTGAGAAAAAGTTCATAATGTGGTATTCGGTACAAACAACGCAAGGAAGAAACAGTAAGGGATTTATAGTAAAAAAAACTCGCGGACAAGGTCATGCAATTTAAACCAATAAAGCACAGGAGAGATCCTCCTTAAGAAAATTTACAAGCTAATAATAAAGATATGGAAAGCAGAAGAAGTGCCGAAAGAATGGGGATGTGGAATAATTGTACTGATATTAAAAAAGGGAGATCAAGCAATATGCAATAACCATACAGAAGACATTTGAATATGACATAGAAATGCACCTTTCCTTTATAAATTTTCAGAAAGCCTTTGATAGTGTACCGAGAAAAAGCTGGGGAAAGACATGCGAAACATAAACATACCTACCAGAGAAAATAAAACTAATACAAATGGCAATGGAGAAATTTGAAGCAAGTGTCCAAAGCAGAAAACGGTAAGAATCTAGTTTAGCGACCAACTCCGATCGACATGTGCTATACACCATTCGATGCGTCTCGTCAAGCTGAACAATATTGCTGCTGGGGACATTCGAGGCAGACCAATGGTTACTGCACTATAAAGGTTTTTTTTATAAAATTTTTCTCATGGAAAACACTCTGGGGCCTTCGGCGGGGCGCCACGCAACGTACCTCACTGAAGGCTAATACCAAGTCACACTGCGCGCCTAACCTAACTTTACCTAATCTAACCTAACCTAACCTAAACTTACCTTACCTTACCTTACCTTATCTTACCTAACCTAACCTAACCTAACCTTACCCATCCTAACCTAAACCAATGGTTACTGAGTTACAGCACATTGTTTTTGTATTAGATATTTATTGTTCAAAACAATTGTTTCTTCGTTTTCTTCATGCATTCCCTAGGTTTTTTGTGCCTGAGCCGGTCGTTTTTACCAGTGGGTCCTTTCCAAAACGGATCCCCAAAACCAATTTTGTCATTTAACAATGGCCATGAGATATTCTTATGTACCTCATTTTAGATTCCCCAAACCACGGCAAGTACAGCAAATATCCAAAACGTTTGCCGACACATACACCAAGAACCTGAAGGCAATGCACTCCTGCCCCAACAGTGTCGTAGGCACGGACGACATTCTAACCGACTACATCTACCACGAATACAACACGCCCATGTTCACACCCAAAGTGAGCTGCTGCGAATATCCCGCCGTCGAAAACATACCCTACATATGGAGAGAGATTATAATCCCTGTCATGGACTTCCTTGGCATCGTCAAGACAGGTCTGTGCACAATCTCAGTTGTAGTTAGCATTATTGACAGTTATCTTGCAGGTGTGGAAGGCTTCGTCCGAGACACGGATGCCAAGCCCATGAAGAATGCCACGGTGAAGGTGCAGGGAATCGAGAAGGTTTACGAAGTGACAAAGATGAAAGCTCATTTTAAAATAATGCTTCCAAGTGGGAAGTACGTACTGGAAGTCAACTGCCATGACTACGAGCGTGAGCTTGTGGATATAGTGGTGAAACAGGACGAGATTTTAAGTTTGGAGGTGGTGTTGAGTAAGGCAACTGGACGCCCTTCCACTGGTCAACCTCTCATTGACGGTATAGAAGGCCAGGAGGAACCAATTTCAGATGATAAAGGAGTCCATTCAGGAATCAAGGGTAAGGTTCTGAACTTGATTAAGTTGGCACTACTTTTGCGATTCCTGTGGAATTTTAGGTTACATAAGAGACAACTTAAACCATCCAGTGCCAAATGCTGAAATAACAATTGCAGAAAAGAACTACACTATATTTTCTAATAAAGATGGTAGATACCTTGTCGAGCTAGAACCAGGAAAATACACTGTAAAAGTGAACAAGAAGGGGTACACCACTAATATAAAATATGTGGACGCTACCAATAACAACAATTTACTCAAATTTGTTCTGTTTACACTTACGAAGGATACGACTGTAATGGGGCTGCCGAGACTGGTGTTTGTTATTTTTACAGGTAGACGAATTAGAGACATTCGTAGTGCAGACTTTCATAGCAAAATTTTTCAGGTTGTATATGTTTAGCTGCTGCAGTGCTGTTAGTGTTCTGCTATAATGCATGTAAGGAGAAGAAGGAATATGGACTGATATCACAGACGCCTTACTTTGAGGACTTTAAAGATTTCGACGACACCAAAGAGACGGAGCTGTTTCGGACACCATTGCGAGGTATGTTTGACTCTCTTCCCTGTTATAGCACTACAACGATGTTTTTTAAGGTGAAAAATTAGTAACGAGGCCTTATTATGACGATGATGACTACGAGCCTTACTCGAACAGTTCCTCAGAAGAAGAGGTTGTGTTATTGGGCGGGGAGAAATATGAAAAAGTTCCCGTACACGTTAGCTAGTGCATAATAAAATGTAGCGATAGTATGGCATACGCCAGGTATCCACTCCCAACTGGTTTTTTTTTTCTTTTAACTTATTTGTTAGTTAGGTTGTGCTTGTAACATATTTTATTTTAAAAAGTTAGTAATTTTAAAACTCATTAAGTTATAGGTGCTTCCCCTAAATGTAGTTATATTAATATAAGTAGTAAGATTCCAAACGTTTCCAGCGAACACTTTTTACATGTGTTCATTATATTAGTAAGCACAGTGATTGCACAGAGTATATTTTTTTATTAATTGTTCATAATGTTTTTACGCTGTTTTTTGTATTGTTTGTAAAGAAATATTGTGATAATGATCTTGTAATTTCCCTGACTGTAATTTGATATGAATATGACAAAGTTTATAATTGTTACTCGTCCAATGTTTTATTGTTGTAAAATAAAAAGATAGCACTAAACTTAAGGACTAAATAAAACTATATTGTAATAACGTGGCTTTATTACCTCTTGTTATTCCTATGTAGATTACTTAGGTTTGTCTACAATTCTTCGCACTTTTCTACCCCTGACATGTTCCCCCAATTTTCTTACTGATTATTTTTAAACCATTGCTGCATCTCTCTACCTCGATTTTGATTCTATTTGTTCTCCATATGGTAATCCACTTTAACCTCTTCGCTACCAAAAAATATTGTTGCCATGTCAATGAGAGCTACACTGCTGCCACTGCCTCCGACACTTACAAACCATGCTCTTAGACTTGGCAACATTGCATCTCTGGTAGCTGTTAGTGGTCTTAAATTACAGTACTCCAATTTGAAATATTTTTGTTTTAAATAGAGCACAGTTTTACTCTATCATATTTTACTCTGTAATTAACTAAAAATAGCTTCTGTAATTGTGACATTTATTTATCTAATCAAGTAATACAAAAGTTTAACAACATATTTATAAAAATAAAACGACATAACCTATGTAACCCATGGATAAAAAACATTTCTGTAATTATTTTAAAGTTTGTAATTTTCTATACACCACTGCTGATTGAAAGTACAACATCTATGCAAAAACTATGGTGGTGCTACTGTAAATAACGGTATTTGAACATAATAAACTTATCTGCTCGGTAACATCTAAATTTGTGTGACGTAAATTATTCCATAAGCTTTGTCCTTTCTTGAGGCGCTTTTGACGACAAATATGTTGGTAAATTTGAAAATACGCTTGGGACAGCATTGTCAGCTAATCGAGGGTAATGCAGTTTCCCACTCTTATTTCTAATGCTTTCAAATTATCAACCTTTTACATCCATCTATTGTGTTGCTGTATCAAACAGTTTTAAAGACTCACGGGTGCGGGAGTGCCACTTGCTTTATCATGTCCGGCGAACGTCAGCACTTACCCTGGAAATCTCACAAAACAGGCTAAGAGCCACAGCTTGATACGCTCAGGGAGATGGGCGTGGTCCAAGAAACGGTACACCATAGGAAAGCATGACGGTATATATAGGGTGTTGCAAAATAAATGGGCGCCACGAAATTCAGACTTGAAACACACGCTTGACAGAACCTCGAAAGCCAAATGGGGTACAATACATGGGTACAGCCTCGCGACTCCCGACAACTTACCTGCGACGCTTGAGAACTCTTTCCAGGCTCTACCGTACATAAATCTCACACAGAGTATAACAACCTGAAAATAAGCATGCACAAGCACATGGGGAAATTATAAGGCAACGTTCAGTAAACCGACCTATTGATCTAAGCACATGGTCAAATAGGTACAACACAATAAAAACATATAATAAAAGGGCTAAATCTATAAGCCCAGCTGGGGACGACAGATAATTTACTTGGTATTTTACAGGCGCCCCCACAAGGGCGGCCGTTGTTCAGCAAATATGCACATAAATTATTAGCAAACAGATAAGTTACTTGGTATTTTACAGGCGGCCCCAAAAGGGTGGCCGTCATTCAGCAAATATGCACATAAATTATTAGCAAACAGATAAGTTACTTGGTATTTTACAGGCGGCCCCAAAAGGGTGGCCGTCATTCAGCAAATATGCACATAAATTATTAGCAAACAGATAAGTTAATTGGTATTTACAGGCGGCCCCACAAGGGGCCGTTGTTCAGCAAATATGCACATAAATTATTATCAAACAGATAAGTTAATTGGTATTTTACAGGCGGCCCCAAAAAGGTGGCCGTCATTCAGCAAATATGCACATAAATTATTAGCAAACAGATAAGTTAATTGGTATTTTCACTAGTGATGGGCTAAGTCGAATGAAAAATAACCGGTTATCCGGTTATTGAAATAACTTGTGTAACTCGGTTTTCGTTCCAAGTATTCGAATGAAAAATAACCTCAAGCTGATACGTACTACGCTTTGAATATAAAACCTCTATTCAAAGGTACTACGTGCCATATCTCAGCGACCTACGCAGTGCTCAAAATTCTGTAAATATAAATACGTCATAACTCATAAACAAAGCAGGTTGTACTGAAAACACCATTTGATTATCGCGTACCTACCTTCTATCATAAAAAATATCAAATTCTGGGGACCTGAAACCTGCACGCCTAAAAACTGCAAACGCATCAAGCTATAAAACAATTTTTTATTTGCTAACATCTCCAAAGGTTCAAAACAAGAGGCGGCGCCTTTAACCCGCCCGATCGATATTTCGCATATTTCTTTCTTTCTACACTTCTTAATAAATACCTCTTAATTTCCAATACATAACACATAATGTACAGTCGGCGCCTTAGAAATCGGGCATTACACACTATTATGATATATTTTGCATGTATTTTTTAAGTGTATAAACCGGGTTTTTACAGTTATTATGGTTTTAATTGTTACGTCAGATTGTTTATTGTTTGTCAATTATGAAATGCCATCTCACATTAATGAAGTAACCAAAGCAAGAATACTCCAAAGACTAGAAGAACATATTACGTGTCCCGATTTCTAAGGCGCCGACCGTACATATTATGTTTTGGTTCCTCTGCTATCTGCAAGTCACGATGTCGATGCAGATGACGGTGAACCGATGTCGATGCAGATGACGGTGAACCGCCAACTGGCAAACCGACTGACTTAATCGAAACGAATCGAGAGCCAAAATTTATTCGAATGATTATTCAAATAATCATTCGGTTATTAATATCATTCGAATGCAAATAATTCGGTTATGAAAATTGTCCGGTTATGTCCATCACTAATTTTCACACTACACACACACTACCTTATTGGTTGGTTTTGCCTGGCGTGCATCGTGACTAGGGCTGGGCGATATATCGATGAATATCGATATTATTGCCATATCGATATATGGAAATATCGGATATCGATATATCGAAATATTGAATATCGATGTTTATCGAATATCGATATTTATCGAATATCGATGTTTATCGAATATCGATATTTATCGAATATCGTTATATCGAATATGGAAATATCTGATATCGATATTTATCGCCATCCGCATAATTATTGATATCGCCATAATTATCGATATCTCCATATTATCAATAAATACATATACATCGAGATTTATGGAATAGCTGTTAAATTAGTACCTAGTTTCCACTCGTCTAATCCAAATTTTGTCAGAAACTGATCACCATGTAAATGTTCACATTGGTAAACGGTAACTTTTTGTATGTATACGGTATACCATGTATCTGCATATGTACAACACACGCTAAATTTGAAGTGCCATAAATTCTACTTGTTTTAATAATCCTAATAATAATACGTCATGATCTAAGATGATCTACTATGTTATTTTACATATTTACCTATTGTATCCACGCAGAACAAGATTTTACACTCCTAAATTGTCTTTTCAAAAACGATATAAATATGGGTGCACTAAAAACGATGTTTTTGTTAACTATTAGGTAATTTTTAAAACATTCAAGTGCTGTATAACCATTTTCGAACCTAATTGTTTGCGTTACCACTATTCATCTATACTGAATTTGGCTACCTATTCAGAAACTAGTTATAATTACTCACTGATTGTAGTGTACAGTTGTGCACACACACACATTTCATTGTTACAGTAAAATAAATACCTAATATTTATTAATGCTTTATTATTGTAACACATATAATTAGTCAGATAGAAATATACTTTAATTATACACACAGGTCCCGAGTGGTGTAGCTTGAACAAGCGTCCACGTTCGATCAGCAGAGTTAAGCAACGCTGTCTCTGGTCAGAACTTGGATGAGAGTTCCATGGCTGCATCTCTCGGCGCCTTGTGGTACGGCTATCACGGAAAAAAGTTTGTCCCGGCGGTCATACAACATCATGACAGTCGTTAGTGGGGTTGGAAGTCCTCATAACTGCACAGCGACGCCTATAATTGGCCTAACGGCTGTTGGCTGAGTGCGAATTAAATAAATAAATAAAAAAATAAATAAATACATTTTTAACATATATTTTAAGAAGTATAATTTATTTCCCCAAAAGATAATGCAATACAATATAATAACATTGATAACAATATAAGGTGTATTCGTACTTCGTAAGTCCGTACTCCGTAAGTCCGTATTCCGTAAGTCCGTACTCCGAATTTAAAACGTATTGCATTTTGCAACTTTTAGATAAGGAGTTCTTGTAAAGTCCCTAAATTTAAAAATATTCTGCAAGTCTGCAGATTTAATTTGCGTGGACAAATTCTTTTCCGGCGTTTCTTTTGTTTATGCTACACTTATTTCACATCGGGGAATTACTATTCTACATAATATTTGATAGTCAGCACTCAGCAGTAGGGCTGGGCGATATATCGATAAATATCGATATATTGAAATATCGAATACCGATATTTATCGATATATCAATATTTTTAGAATATTTATCGATATATTGACAAATATCGATATATCGATATAATTCTGATATCGAATATCGATATATAAATTTTAATATCGCCCACCCCTAATCGTGACTGTCGGGGAGCTCGCCACTGAAGCGAACGAACTTCAGCCATAAGCGTGGGTGTTATACGGTCCAAATATTCCGCTAATTGGCAGGGAACGATGTGAAATCCTCACGGAAAACAAACGATAAACTTTCGAGACCTAAATATTTGCCCGTTCTGCAGACTGAATCCCAACGAATCGGAAAGATGGCCCATTCGGCCTTCGGACACTTGCAAAACGGCGGTCATTCAAGAAACAAGACACGCACAGTACAGCCCAAACAAACACCAAGACGGCCCGTGACGAACTCTCTCAAAACAAGCCAACGCTGTTCCCGCCAGACGCGCTCTGTCGCCTACCACCTGCAGCCAATCTCGAAGCAGACGACAACAAACGGTCTCGCGCGCCTCAACAGGCGATCCAGCTTAAGGCGAAAGACTGCGATAGAACGAAATTATTTAGAAAAATCTCTCGCTTGCTCCTATGGACTGCGCTTCAAATTTAATCAAACAAACACGCTTCAAAGTGACGAAACAACCCAGGTTCAAACAAGACGGCTCGAGGCCAGAGCAGTTCACCGAAACTTCTAGAAAAAGCTGCGTACCAAATCTTAAAATTCCAAATAAGCCAGAAAAAGTAATTATGAACGAGGCTACCCCAAATGAGTGCCTTACAGAAAATTGTGAACCGCTAGCTGCCTGCACACAATTTGATGAACTATTGGACGTGCAAATACGACCACAAGAACTATATACAAGCGAAATCGTAATCTTTGAACCGAAAGTACTCTAAAAGGTCGCACACTCATCGAATTTACAAATGTCCTGACAATTGTAATTGTATATCAAGAAAATTAAAGTTAGGAACAGCTTGAATATTATAGTCTTCATCTGGTAGCATGTCTTCCACCTTTTTTTGTTCCACACTCACTTTTCTTCTTTTATTCAGGGATTAAACTATGCAGCCTATTCTGGTTCTTGGCCTATTTTGCCCTCGGTCTTTTTACATTCCTTTTTCTCAAAATGTGTATTGGTAAGCTAGTTTTATGTCTCTTCCAGGAGTCATCCGCTCCGTGTGTTCCTTCCATGAAGCTCAAGTTGTAAGGACATTTTTAGTTTGTTTGAACGTACGACTATTTAATATTATTTTCTCGATTCCGAATTACGATTCCTCCTGTATATGGGTATTTCCAATGATTCGCTTAGAGTCCGCAATTTTAAATATTCATTTTTTGTTATCGCTGTTTCGGAGCTATTAGCACGCTAGAGGGACCGCGCACGTGTTTCTTATCAACCAGTCTGGCGACGTGAATTTGTTGTAGAAGCGCTTTCGGTCTGAGCCAGAATAAAGACAGTTGCCGTGCGTAAAGCAGAGCGAGTACGAGATTTTACCCTCCCCCCCCCTCCGATTATCGATTGCGAGCTCTTTGCGCGTTTTTCGAGTAAGACTTGACCCGGCGTTGCAAGGAGCAACAAGTGATTTGAAGTTGTTTCTCTCGCCCACGCCGCCTCTGCGGCGTGCGGGGACAAGGTTTTGGCGTTTGTTTAATGTTTGTTTAACGGCTACCGGTGGTACTTTGGTGTGTGAGAGTGTCGTATGTTGTGATCCCGTTATTCGAACTTCCGTCGATGTAACGTAAGTTTTATATTCCGCCTTTATTGACTTATTGAACTGCACGTGGTAGCTTTAGCCATTGGGCGAAATTGGCGATATGGTTTATCGATTTAACCCTTTGAGTTTTTCGTTTATCGTAGAGTGGCGCTCCTAATACATCGTTTGGCGGACTCTCTGTGAAAGCTCAGCCTCGGCTTATTCAGGTGTCGCGAAGACTCCTGCTTATCGTTTCATGCCGTTCTGCCAATTTACCATGCGGACTTCGAATTCGCTCTCATTAGCGGATTATCCCAGGTTCCGTCCCGTCGGCCAGCAGCTTCCCGTTGATTTGGTGGCAGTCCCCTTAGGTGTCTTCTGCAGTGTTTGGAAAGCGACCTTGTGCAGTAGCATAGGACACCGATTGCCGCTAAGCCAAGCTTCTTAAAGGTACCGTAATATTGTAGTAGCCTTACAGTGCGAATTTTAAGTGTACCGAGTATCTTTCGGAAGTACCAGACGGTATGCATGACTTTGCAGTCATTGTTACATTTATTATGTATATCAGAGGGTTTGCTAAAACTTTTATAGTTGCTTACCTGTCAGTTTAATTCATTACCGTCAGATTACATGATCCTGTTCGACTTTATGTAGTGGCAGATGAAGTATGTGTCGCATTTGTACCTTGTTTAGTTGACTACCGTCTGTTATTGCTGTTAATTGAGTCAGTGTTTTGAATAATTCAATGTTAAAACCATTCATAAGTCATTCCAATATTTGATGTCAAGTTTACCACGTAATTGCTAGATTAAGATGTTACCCAATTCGAAAATTTAACGTTTACTAACCCATTTCATATTTTTGCTAATACATTTCATGTTTGTTTAACTGTCGTTTTCTTCTGATGTTGTGCATGAATTTTACAGTTGTAAATGGAGTTGGGCCAGCTGTTCAAGTGAGTTCTTCGAAAGGTAAGTCCGATGATGTTGCACTTGGCTTGTTGACCAGGACACTGCCAAGGTTATAGTTGAAAGGTGAATCCATTATGCCTCCATTTTTCCTCGGTGGGTTCACCTATGCATTTTTTCCTTGTAGGATCGTGATGGCGTTCTAGCAATTAAGATCTGCTTTTCGTTTATTAGGCCGTTGCCCTGTGTTATCCCGTGTTGGACCACCCTCGCTCCACTGAAGTTAGTCGGCAACTCTTTTGTAACAAGCTGGGGCAACGGTCCTGTGTAATACATTCCCGATTTTGAGTTAGCTTACGTGCTAGTCGTTTAGCTTTGTTTCGGCTTGTCGTAAATACCGATTTGCACCGTTACAAACTGGCGCGTTGTAATATTGCATTTAGCCTGTTACAAAATATCTCCAATTCTTCTCTTATTTCTATGTTTCGAATTAGGTCTAGTCATCTACAGCCTTTGACAGATTTGCGGAACATAATATCTGTCGTTTGAATGTACTGTTGTTGCTGTTTAAGTTTGTTTTTCATATTCTTGTTACAGGTACAATATTAATAGTAATTTGTTACACGACGAAAACGTTATTACGACACTAACAAACAACTAGCCACTTTTGGTAACACGACGAGACCGCATTAACGGCATTAACAATCAGCTCCTCAAGCCTGCAAAACAAAATCATACGCTTGAGAGCCATACCTGTTACCTACAAAATGACTAAAAGACATAATACGGAATATCGCCAAATATTTAGCCCCAACCTTCGTTACGAGATGTGCTGCAACGATGCGCGCCGGCTATTGGATGCTCAGTGAAGAAAGGTCGTGGTTCTTTACTATCTAACAGTTAGGGCTGTGCTTTGACACAAAGGGGTTAAATGAGGTTAAATAAGGTACGCCACCATTTTCTTGACTACATCGGAACAAATACAACATCGGCAACACAGGTGAAATTACTTGAAAATGGAAGTGGGTAAATCACCTTGCTACTTCTACATTGGCACAACCTGAGGTAACGACGTCACAGCTGGATCAAACCTACCTTACGGCATCAGCTTACACTTACTTGCACCAACTAGGTTCCTGTACAAAAGCATAGACACAAGCTATGCAAACGCACCAATGAAAAACGTATAAACAATTAAGATTAAATTCTATTGATGAAATAACATGAAACAAATGACAATGAAAGTTACAATGATTAAATCTTACGGCCGAAAATATGCAAAAAGGTTAGTTGAGTTAACGACGCAATTTATAATCTAAACTCGAATGATCAAATGGCAGCAATTGACATGTTTACAATTACAAACAATATGGTTGGTACGTTCTATCACAAAAACTACTTTACAGTATGAAAAGTTAGCAACAAACACTTCAAAAATGGTACAGCAACGGTTACGTGAGCTTAATACACAAAAACGACATGAAGACAATAAACATTGACGGACTTGTTCAACATTTTATGATTTAAATCACCCAAAAGGGGTCAAGTGGCCTAAACTACACTTTGGCAAAACACTTCACTATAAACATTTAACGGTTAACAAATTACCTTGATAGGAACATAGATGTGCTGACTTAGGTTGTTTTCTTCAGCTGCGAATCTCAAGTCAGTGCCACGAACGGAAACGACAGGAAACGAGCGAATGCGAGCGGTAAAACATCCCCAATACGCGGGTTAACTAGAACGGACCCCGGTAACAAGCAGATGACGGTAAGGGATCGGGTCTTTGTCCTACTTGGTAAGTGTAGCACACGATTGAGTGTTCCCAAAATATAATCCACGATAAGTGTTAGCGGAGGTGCTCAGCTCCAAACGATACGGAAAACTCGGCTAAACGTTCACCTCTAATCACTATGCACTAAGCTCGAATTGACGGCGACAAGGCGGCTTCACAACACAAAACTTTCGACAATAAACTTTTTACGAGGATTCGGCAGATCGACGCCGGCCGCGGACCCAACGCGACCCTCACATCTTGCGGGCTCCACGCCAAGTGACGCTCCTGCGGAAGATGCTGGCGCGAAAATGACCAGGCGCATACGCGGCTTATCTACGTCCTTGTTGCTCTTATAGTAGAACGGTTCAGAAGATTTTGGGATCACCAAAGCTGACTAAGGCTTAAGGCTACAGAAAAGTTTTAGCATGACGAAATATGGTTCAACACTTGCGAAACTTGCAGGGGACTTCGAATGTAGCAATTCGGTAACCTGAGACTGCTTTACGGACAGAAGAGAACAAAGCTTGATTTATAACGTATGCCAACATAAACCTTAATCGGCAATATTAACTACGGCAAAGCGTTAGTATTTGAACTGAACCACGCGGAAATAAAGTTTATAGAAATGAATTTTGATAACATTACCACTAAATTTTTATTTTTTTTATTTAGCAATTTATTTACAATCTGCCATAATACATGAGGCAATCAGTAATTTATATGACTAATTAAATGTCTTGTGGGCGATTACTTACATTAGCAATTGCCCTTTATATGTATTCCTAGAATGGCTAGGTTTTTTTAACTGTTAACAACCTTAGCCTAAACCAAGTTCACATTATTATTATTATTATACGTGGACCTACGAGAACTAACTACTCAAATCTATTGGATAAGTCTGATGGTTTAAATCTTTTTAACCTCCGAACTTCACCATTGTCATTATTTACTAAGTTACTTGCCAATTCGTTTGGGTGTGCACTGAGTTTATCGCGATAGATGACACTCACTTTTGTAATCAACTCATTAACAGAACTTATTTCAAGATCACGTCTAATCACTTCGTTAGGCACATACCAAGGTGCGTCCGTTATTGCTCTTAACACTTTTGACTGAAACCGTCTGATTATATCAATTGTGGAGTTAGCTGCTGCGCCCCATAGTTGCAAACCATATGTCCACACTGGTCTTAATATTGTTTTGTAGAGTAGGATTTTATTAGTGGTTGTTAACTTTGATTTTCGACCTAGTAACCAGTACATGGATCTGTATTTCAACCCTAGCTGTTTTCTTTTAGCCCAAACATGTTGTTTCCAGGTAAGACGTCGATCAAGGTGAATGCCGAGATATTTGACCGTTCCCAGTTGTGGAATTTGTTGTCCGTTTAATCTGACTGGAGGGCATGTTTCACGCTTCAGCGTAAACGTGACGTGAGCAGATTTTGTCTCGTTGGCCCTGATACGCCATTTCTTTAACCAGTCCTGTACCTTACCAAGATGAATTTGCAATTTATGTGATGCTGTTACAGGGTCTGGATGAGTCGACAAGATGGCAGTGTCATCAGCGTATGTTGCTATCGTTGTTGATCTGGTTGTTGGTATGTCTGCCGTGAACAGCAGATACAGCAGAGGACCAAGGACACTACCCTGCGGCACGCCGGAATTTATTGTGAAAAGTCTGGTTGAGTCCCCTTGGAATTTAACAGAATAGTGTCTGTTGAATAGATAAGACTTGATGACTTGATACATATCAGCGGGAAAAGCACTTTTTACTTTATATAACAGTCAGACCTTGTCAAAGGCCTGGCTGATGTCGAGAAAGACTGCAGAGCAATATCTTTTGCCTTCTAAAGCTTTATTTATTTGTTCTACTATTCTGTGGACCTGCTCGATTGTACCGTGTTGTTCGCGGAAGCCAAACTGGTGGTGAGGTACCAAACTGTTGTTCTCAAGTACTGGTTTGAGTCTTAGCAGAAATAGTTTCTCAAACACTTTGGACAGAAGAGGAAGTAGGCTTATTGGCCTGTATGAGGCAACGTCTTCAGGCGGTTTTCCAGGTTTCTGAATAAGAATTATGCTGGCAACCTTCCACTGCTCAGGGAAGAATCCTAGTCTGAGTATTGCATTGAACATCTTGGTAAGAAGTATGATGCCTTTTTCCGGTAACTCTTTCAGAACTTTTCCTGTCACTAGATCATAGCCTGGTGCTTTGTTATATTTTAAGTTTCGGATAATAACACTCACTTCTCTTTTTTTGAAGGGTTTACATGGAGGGCTCATTTGGAAAGGTGCCCCTAGGAAGTGGTGGATTTCGTTTTCTTCTTCCTGTGTAGTTTCTGATGGGTAGGGTTCAAAAACTTTTTTTAGATGATTAGCAAATGCCAATGCTTTATCGGAATTATTTCTTGCCCAGGTTCCGTCTTCCTTGCGAAGGGGTGGGATATGCTGAATATTTCTCTTTATTTTTTTTGTGGCTTTCCACAAAGAGTAATCGGTTGCTTCAGTGGGAGATAAATTTTCCAGGTAATGCTGTATTGATTGGTTTTTTAAACTATACAGTAGTTGTTTAAGCTCGTTTGTAGCCCTGTTGAGATTTAGTTTGTCAATCGGTGCCCTTGTAGTTTGCCATCGGCGTCTTAGTTTCCTTTTTTCAGCAACTTTCTTTTTAACTAATACTGGACAGTCACCACTAAATTACGAATTTAACTTGTGTGACTCGTGAAAATGCTAGGATTTGAGACTAAAGTACCAACAGTAACTGCTTTAATAGAATTGTTCTAACAAATTACTACTTGTAGCAATTTTGAAAAATGTACAGTAGGAAATAGTCTTACAGGAAAATGCAAGTATTGGTTATTAGATCTTAGATTTAGCAGAGTGAATAAGTCCGAAGCCCAAAATCAAAATAGTGATTTGTAAAACTAGTTTTGAAGGTAATACTTTTTTCATGAATTTGCAGAAATGCAAATGAGTGAAAAAAAGACTTTTAAAACGTGTTGTACTACACGTATTTTTTTGCATAGTGATCCTTGTAGGCCGAGAGTGAAAAAGAATCTCATCAGTCATTGACATTTCACGATTTTGCTGTCACTCAATAATCCGGCAACCCGAAAATCAGTGTTGCGCTCTCGCGGAAAAAATTTGAATATTGTTAAAATAAAATCGTTAAAAAAGTGGTACTTTCAATACGATTTAAAAAAAACGAGTAATTTGATCACTAAACAAAAAATGTTTTATTCACGTTGTTTACAAGGGTTTTTTAACAACTCACTTTTTGTTACCTAGATATATCTGAACACTAGATTCAGTTACAATATAATTATTCAATAACAATCGAACAAACTATTATTTAAGTTAACAGCAAGTGTTTGCATATAAAAGTCGAATCGGCAAAGATGTAGAAGATGATGTTATTGGTTAGGCACTCAGAAAAACTTAAAGCGACTGGAGAATATGATGATGTGCTTGACCTTAGACTTTGGCTTTGTGACGTTAGCGCCAGCCGAAATTCATATTTCTACACATTATAATGCATGCTAATTTGGACGTCGCTAAAACACAGCCACAATCAGGTAATTGCATCTCCTAGACGCGAGAAAGAAGATAAATCAAATTAAGCCTCCCGGTGTGCGAGTACACGACCGGCCGAGTTTCACGCATCCCTGCCAAAACTCCAGCCCGGACAAGGAGGCCCAGAAAGATATAAAACCAGGTAACTCGGGCGGGTAAGGGATTCTATCCTGAAAGAGCTTTCTACTCTAGGCCCTCTTGGGCCTAAACCCTGATCCTGCCCTTCCAGCTTTGAGACACTTGATTCCTAAGACCAGAAATTCGAAATTATAAATCGAACCTTGGCTTTCTGACTACACCGAAGGGCTAAGTTGTATCAAAATAAAAGTTACCGCAATTAAACAAGCCATTAAAGAATGAGCAATAATTAATAAGATACAAGCGTTACAGTTTTATCTTATTTTTGTACTTTTGAAATATTTAACTTGAAAACACACATGCTGGCTGCACTGCACTTTACGAATACAAAAGTCGAGCAGTAAAGTAAAGCCTCTATTCAAATTCACATAAAATTACATTTTAGCTAGCTCAGCTGAATACCAGGGCCGTAACAAACAGTGAGTTTAATTTCCTAAAAGGGTTTATACTTAGTCGCAGTGACATCAAGCAAAACACAACAGCCTGTTTCTGTATACACCATATTCTGTAAGGGAAAACAATCTTAATATAATTAGCACAGAGCACTGACGGTATTTTACAAATATCACTTCCTTGGTAATATACATTTAAAATGGGCTGCAAGTTACATACATGTAACACATTACAAAACTCATGATAAGTGACCCATGCGCTATAATAACAACAATATACAACTTAGCTAGATGTAGTTCAATGCGTCGCCCAAGGTTAAAAATCCCAGGTAGCCACAGAGTTCGAGCTGGAGGCAGAATTTGCGGGTCTTGGAAAATGAACATAGGGCGAGCGGTCGACCCTGGATAATGATTTTTAGGGCTGCATCGAGATGAGGGAATCATACGAGATTATTGAAGTGTAAGAAGTGAATAATTCTTTATATCCGACTGAAAGTTCGACATGAAATCTCCACGATAATGCATGATAAAACAGTAATCGGAAATTTTCTAAAGTTATAGCCTATTTTTTGTGAAGCCTATTAGCTCTAACAATTTTTCCTAATTTGCTTGAGTGCAACGGTAAAACTTCAACAAGAACAATTCACACAGCACACGCAAACATTGCGTAATAGCCCCTGGCCTATCCCATGCCACTAACAAACTCCTTGCTTGAGAATCAGTGCAAAACAGAATCTGTCCCCAGTATGTTGAAATTAGCGCAATGATCTCAACGGAACGAAAAGCTAAAATCCCGTCTCCTTTCATGGGTGAAACCTCAAATTTTCAAATAAAGATAACAAGTTACGTAAGAACTAGAAAGATTTTTTTAAATCGTGTTTTTTAAGTTATTACAATCTTCCCAAGTCAATTGGGTGAACTACGTCTGTGAATAGCTTCAAAAAGGAATTTTACGCTCTAGTGCAGAATTAATGCTTATTGATACTCATTGTCTATTTATATTTTTTTCATTTAATTATGTATTCACACTTAAATTTTAGATTGAGATTATAAGGCTTAATATCATAATAATTTCAGAGAAGATTTCTGCCGTGAAACGGGGTTGTGTTAGTGGCTCAAACTCGTAGGGAACTATTTACGACTGGTAAGTTAGACCTCAGAACTATTTTCGGCAAAGAATGCTTCAAGACAAAATTTTCCTTTTTCCCAGTGACGTGGGGACCTTTGAATGAATTCCTAAATGTCTCGCCGTTACAGCAGGCCGTTAAACCGCTCTATTGAGGTCATGGAAGCAAACAATTACTAGAGTCGGGATTAACCCAAGTTGCTACTGCGCTCGAAGAATGTTCTGTTGTTACTCATGTCCGTTTGGATTTCTCAATAATGTTACTGTTTAGGTTTGTTTTTCTTATTCTTGTTACATGTGAAATGCTAATTACTACCTGTAGCAATTTTGAAAAGTGCACACGGCTGGCTGCAATGAGAAATGGGCTGGATCTTAAACAGAAATTGCAAGTGTTTGCCTATTAAAGTCGGATTGGTAAAAATTAATGTTTTATCCCCGACTCGGAGAAGCTCGAGGCGACTGGAGAATATGGTGCTGTATTCTACTCGAAACTTTGACTTTATCTTATTTTTGTACTTTGTCTTATTTTTGTACTTTTGAAATGTTTAACTTCAAAACACACCCTACACTGCACTTTACAAATGCAAATCAAGCAGTAATGTAAAACCTATATTCAAATTCACATAAAATTACATTTCAACGTAACAAACAATGAGGTCAATTTCCTAAAAGGGTTTTATACTTAGTCGCAGTGATATCACGCAAAACGCAACAGCTGCTATTTGTATACACCACGTTCCGTAAGGGTAAACAATTTTGATATACTTACCGCAAAGCACTGAACGTATTTCACAAGTATCACTTGCTTGGTAATATGAGCGGCAAGTTACATACCCCATATTCTAAGCTAAGTACATGTAACACATTACAAACTATTTATAAATAATCTATGCGTTATAAATAACAAATATATGACTTAGCTAAATACAGTCCAATACGTGGGCATCGTGCAAGGTTAAACAGCTCAGGTAGCCATGGAGTTTCAGCTAGAGGCAGAATTTGCGGGTCTTGCAAAATGAACATCAGGCTAGCGGTCGTCCCTGGATAATGAATTTTAGGGCTGCATTAGAATGAGCGGATGATACATTATGATTGAAGTGCAGGGTGCCAATAATTCCTTAAATCCGACTGGAAAGTCAATATGAAATTTCCACTATAATTAGAGACGGAATGGTAATCGGAAATTTCCAAAAGTTATAGCCTATTTTTGTGTAGCTTATTACATCCAACAATTTTTCGTAATTTGCCTGACCGGCACGGTAAGGCTTCAGCAAACGGCTATATTCAGAAACAATTCACACAGCACACGCAAACATTGCTTAATAACCTATAATTAACTTTCAAACTAACTGGCCCATCCCATTATTACCAAAGTGTTTGTTAGCTATTACGTCGGTATTTTTAATATCAATTATCAGTTTCTACCTTGCTTTTTTTATATAAAATGTAATACTTATCTCTGTTTGCATCCACTCGCCCATCTTATCTCCTGAGTTACTGTAATACGCTTTATGATTGTACTTGCAGCCCCTTAATCACAGGCTGTATTTGTCCTATTTGAAGCAACACTTTATGTTTGCATCTAGGTAACTACAAACGTAGATAGTTTTTCCCGTACTTCAAATGTATTTGCTAGTGGTCAATCATTTATTTTTGATTTTGTTAGTTTCTTCTATTGCTTAGTGTTTCTGACTTCATTTGTGTAAACTCAGTTCGTTTTTTATTTATGTACATTTTTATTATTGTGTGGCTTTATTTACAACAAAATATAAAAATACATACACATGAGGAATTGAATTATATAACATATTAAACACCTATACACGAATACGCAAACATTATAAAAAATATAAAAGCTTAATACAAGTAGGTACGACTAGAACATAATACTTATGATGATAATACATTTGGCCTGAACAGTTCTTTGAGATAATTCCACGCACTTCCAAAACTATATGAAAAATTAAATACTTAAATTTCAGTACCGCATAATCATAGACTAACCACTTGATGCATCACTAACTGTATTCAGATGGCGGAAAATAGTCAACATAGGCCAAATTCCACACAATCGCAGTTCCCATCAGCATGACATAGGTGACTATCGACACCCACCACACAATCGTTTCGGTCCGTGTGACATGTATGTTCCGTACGATGTTAATCCCCACCAGCAAGCCCGCTAATGCGCCAGCAAAGTGTGCAGCGTAGCCGATGTGTTCGTTCCGGTTCAGGACGTGGCGGTCGTAGATGGAAGTGCCGATGTCGCAGCAAGTAATTATCAGAAATATTAGCAGCTGCACCACTGCATATTCCATTTCCTTCCAATTCTACAAAACAATACAATTAGTAAGTGAGCTTGCCCCTCGATGGAAGGTTTAAAACCTACCATAATGATTGTGGAGATGTGTGCTGTTATGAGGGCATAGACACCTCCGCTAGCACCTGCTAGCTTAACCGTAGGGTCCGTAATGGACGTCCCGAGGGACCCTGCGGCAACTCCGGCAAAGTATATTATGAGCACGCGCCACCACCTGTGTACCATTTCTAGCGGTGTGCCTAATAGTACTTGAACGCACAGGTTGACTATCAGATGGATCACCCTGTATAAAAGCAACAAAATTAGTGATTTCTATGTATTTTCTATCAACAGGATTAAAACATTCTTTTCTTCTTTTATTTAGGCAACTTGTTCTTTTGCACACATTTTCACAGCACATCATTCAATTAATATGTTTCCGTGTTGACTGTTTCATCAATATACATATATATTTTTTAATATGGACAAAGTCGGCTTGGAACGATTAATGTGGGAATGGGAGAGAGAAAAAACATGTTGCATAACAAAATTGAATTCTTAGAAGATAAGATGGAAGGAAATGAAAGAATAAAGAAGCAAACTAATATAGTTATTAGAATATAAAATATAACAAGGAATAGAAGGGTTTCTACCATTATGGTTTCTACGAAGAAAAGTGAGGTTAACATAACCTTGAGAAAAGCATATAAAATAGAAAAAGCTGAAGGAAAAAAATCATCTAGCAAAGGTAGAAAACTTTGAATGGAAAATTTAAATTCTTGTCTTAGGAAGGATAACATTTTTTATACTTGCAATTAAGGAACAAGAGATTCAGTGTAAAATAGAAGAGGTTAAAAGCAAAGAGTCCAAAAAAGGAAGAAGTGTGAAAATATGTTATCAGAGATAACAAGTAGGTAGCCATATACTTAAAATCAAAAAGAGAGAAAACTACAGAGGGAGGAGCATAAAATAATATGAATAGTTGAGGGAAAAAGTACAAGTTAAGAGTATTCTCCCTTATAGAAGCAGCAATAAAAGGTCTAGGTAATACTAAACTTTAAAAAACACGAACAGTAAAATATGCAGTCTAAGAATAAAAGGAAAACAAAGAAAGATTACAATACCAAATCTATAGGCTTATACAGAAAATGCAGAAGAAAAAGAAGAGCTTCGATATTACGAGAAATTAGATCAATTTCCCAGTATGATATAAATTGTTAATAGGATATTTTAATGTAAAGGTTAAGGTTGCCAACACTGTCATTTTGACCCGAAGACTTCGGGTTTGGCAATCATTTTTCGGGCTTCGGGTTGTCAATAAAATTTTTCGGGTTAACTAAAGGTTCATACATGCATAGATTGCGAAAAATTGTACTTTTATTTAAAGCTCCAGAGCAAAAGTCACTGGTGGAAAGTGGCCAATACGAAAAAAATAATTTTTTAAAATATCTTAAATTTTTTTCAGAAAAATGTAGTTTCGTAATAGTTAACTTCTAAGTCGGATTTTGAAATTTTTTATGGAATGTAAAAAATAGTTTTCTTATTTAATTCCTATGATTTACAAAGACGGAGAATTATGATATGTGTAACAAGCCAGCTGGATCCCATACCGATAATTTTTATTTTCATGCTTAAATGTAGAAGCCAAGTTGTAGTTCCTATGTTCTATTATTAGATTAAATATTGTATTTTATGTAAGCAAATGCTCGCTGGAAGTGCATTGTGACTTTTTGGTTTTTGCGAGTTCAGCAAGAAACACACGCTGTACGCGGGATGCGGGGATTTTCAACTTGCAAATTTAACAAAGAAGGCAGCAGTCGTTCACAGCCTCTTCTGAGAGCTGTATGGGTTTGCTATATTGGAAAGTATAGTACGTGAATTCGCCCAGAGAGATATAAGTTAATTTGAAGCGGCATAAACGAGCCTAGCAAACAGTGTTAAAGTGCAGCGAGCCAGCGTTTGCAAATTCCAAAAACGCGTTTTCCGAACGTACATGTAAGTACACACATTGTGCTATATTTAAAGCCCTATTATTTGAAGCGTAAATTTTGCGAGGCGCCAATTTAACTGTCCTTACAAGGCCTACACGTAATCAGTGGTTTCCAGCATAATGTCCGCCAGGAGCGGGTGATGCAATTGAGGTGTGCCGATTTCAAGGGTATGCAGCAGCCAGTTCCGGTTAAAATGTTTGCAGAATGTGATAGTGTGAAGTAAAAATAAATAAGACTGTTCTGGAGCAAAAGTTTTTAAAGTTCCCGAATGGAAGATATGGTACATACCTAACTTGAGAGACCATTTATTAGTAAACAAAATAACTTTGACGATTCCCTTGTTTGAGCAAAAGAGTTACTTAACTAGGGCTGGGCGATATTGAAATGCTGATATCAATTATCGATAACTGAGAAATATCGATATATCGAAATATTGATATTTATCGATATTGCTAAACATCAATACATATTGATATATCAAAATATCGATTAATATCGATAGTTATCGATACTTATCAAAAATATCAATAGTTATCGATAAATATCGATAAAGATCAATAGTTATCGATAAATTTCGATAAACATCGATACCCTAGTATAGGGGTATGTTTATATACAAGGTGATTCAAATTAAGTGCGCACCATTGCCATCTTTGTTATTATTAATTTTACAAAGTAGGTTAAATTAGCAAACCAGTATTGTTTTTGGCGCTGATTAATATGCAATTAATAAAAAAAACAATCGAATAACGAGTATATAAAAAAATTGGAAACATAAAAAAAGGTTCCAACTAGAATCCTTTTTTTCAGAATAGAAGTGGACGGTCACAGCAAACATAAAAGAAGTAGAAAAGATATGGATTGAAAAATATAAGAAACTGCTAAATCAGGAGAGGGGGTAATACAATGAATCAATGCAAAGTGCATAAAACTAACAATCGTATCACTAAAAACTGGAAACACCATCTGGCAACCTTTGCTTCAAAGAAGCATCAGGAAGAAGAAAAAGGACCGAAAAATATAAAAGAAGGAAAAATAGAGACAAAAATGTATGTATGAGGCAGACAAGAAGTAGAGAAAGTAATAGTATAAAAAACCACAGCAGATATGATAAAAACGGAGTGTTATAAAAAAGGTATAGAAAAAAAATGTCGATGGAGAAGGGGGACCAATTTGTACTGGAAAATACAGACTGATATTATTGATTGAAGGAACATGCAAAGAGATAGTACACAACTATCAGAGTGGATTCAGAAGCTCCAGATCTGTGTCAAAACTGACGCAAACTTAACCTGCTAACCTCGAATTTGACATAGACGTACAGTGTCACCAACATAAACAGTGCCAAGTTAATGACAGGCCGGCGTAAATTTATTGTCCGCCATTGTACTACAGACCAATGCTGCCAACTTAGGAGAAAATCCCCGAAATTTAGGGGAATATTTGGTAGCCAGGGGATTTATGGAAGAAAATTTATTTCAGGGGAAATTCTAGGGGTAATTTCTGGCGCTTAGAGGCTTTTTGGTGGATTTTTACCTTGGCCATGACAACCAAGAATTTTTCGCATTATCTAAAAAAATGAACATTTGAGATCCACATTCAAAGATTGTACTAGTGATTTACATAATCCTTTGGTTGGCTGCACTGCCTACACGCTGAGTTCAAAATTACTTTCACACCAGATTGACAGTTGACAGAATTGACATTAAACTAAAAGAAAGACAGGAACAGGAAGCAGGATTGGATCTGATCAGCAATGGGGAAAGGTTTGTAATGTTTTTTAAATATTTTACTAATCACTTTGCTTTCTAGAGTCCGCCCAATGTAAGATAGGGACAGGCACGTCATCATTGCCAGGGTGCGCAGTGGTTTGGCAATTATCCCGATGGGCCATGGTTACGTAGCAACGGCACGTTCTTAAATAGGCGTCCTGTTACCAGGGGATTTAGTTGTTGATAGGATACGCGATGAGTTCACTTGTATCCGTGTACGCCACTGCCAATACTTAAGGCGCGTGACGTAACAAAAATCCGCGCAGCCGAACTGTGACGTGCCTGTCCCTACCTTACGTTGGGAGGACTCTATCAACAGATTCAATGAAGAAAAACAAAGTTGGAATTCCGGGTGTTGCTCCAAAATTCCGAATTTTTTAAGATCTGAATTTGGGTTTATGCCGCATTTAAAATGTAGGACGAATTTAATAACTCTTGTTGCACTAAAGAAAGTTTTAAAAGCACGCTAGAGATTGGCAGTAAGGAAAAGTTCCAAAAAATATATTTTCAAATGGAAAGTCTCTGGAAAGGAAACGCTCGCCTCTGGAAGGCGTCCTAATTAATACGACGTTGTTGAAACGCAGTAAAAAATCCGGAACGAATTAATGCTCTTATGAGGTTATATGTGAGAATTACTTGCGCCACCAAATAATTTTCAGCTGCCTGCAATCTGTGTTTCTTTTCAGGTTTAAGCCGTTGAGACGTTGAGCGTCATAAAAATATAAATGTGGTAAATAACTCTATTAATTATTATTTCTTTGTCATTTTAAACTGGTATTATTATTATTATCTCTATAATAGCAACCATAAGTAACTGTTTATAATTTTTATATGCTAGCGAGTTAATTTTCTTATTAAATCGCTAGTGAATTTAATAGAAGATTGTTCTACAAGTTAAGAAAAGTGAGAGTTTTCCAGCGAATGTAAAAATTTTACGTGAGCATGGAAGAATCACTTTTCCAATGTGTTGAACATGCAATTTTTCCGTGTAGTTGACAAAAATATCTTTTTAAATAATTTTGGTCAAAGTATGGAAACGCAATGTTTTTGTAACCATTATACATTTTCTGAATAAATTTACTAAATGTGTTTGAATTTAAATTGTTTTTAAATAAATTTTGACCATAAAATGTTATTTCATGTTATCAAATCTATTTTTTATCAATAGTTAAGTCATATTTATTTGCTACGTCAGTGAATTTAATTACTGTAGATTCTTTTGATGGATGACGGAAGGCAACATTATGACATGACATACGATAGTCGGAATGTATTATTTGATCTGCGCTTTTCACAAATCGCAGCTGTCGTGCTTTTAAAAATACGATGTTTGTATTTACTTATTTTACAGTACTGCAAATAAAGTGATATATAAATCGATTAAAACATTTATTTGCTTTTATTTTATATTCCAATACCAATATAATATAAAATACAATTACTTTCACTTATACGACTAGCAACCAGTGAGACAAATGTCTTATTTAATAAAGAAAAAAGACCGTTTTTCAAATAGAACGCGTCCCGGATGGACGAAAATCACGTGATTCTTGAAAACCGGAAGTGTCACGTGACTGAATTCGGTTCCTGACCTGACATGGCCATTCCAAACATATAACTTTTATAACTTTTTTTCTCTATCTCTTACGGTTTGGCTGCTGAAACAGCGTCCCGGACGGACCAGCGTCTCGGACGGACGGAAATCACGTGATTTCTCGAAAACCGGAAGTGTCACATGACTGAAATTCGGTTCCTGACCTGACATGACCATTCCAACATATAACTTTTATAACTTTTTTCTCTATCTCTTACGGTCTGGCTGCTGAAACAGCGTCCCGGACGGACCAGCGTCCCGGACGGACGGAAATCACGTGATTTCTCGAAACCAGAAGTGTCACGTGACTGAAATTCGATTCCTGAACTGACATGACCATTCCAAACATATAACTTTAATAACTTTTTTTCTCTATCTCTTACGGTTTGGCTGCTGAAACAGCGTCCCGGACAGACAAACAGCGTCCCGGACAGACAAAACAGCGTGCCGGACAGATAAAACAGCTTCCCGGACAGACAAGTCTATTAGATAAAGGATGTTTAACCAACAGAAATCAATGAAACCATTCCACGGAACAGTACAAATTACAGCAAGCAATCATAGGCGTTCCATTATCAGGAATCTTACACAAACAATATATACTGTTATCATTAGTTTGCATGGCTACGAGAGCAGTGGTCCTTGTTTCCGTATTAGACGTACTACTTTTATTACTAATAGAATGTAACAATTATGTTTAAGATTTTTTTGTTCTGATTAGTTTTTAAGTTTGTTAAGTTTCTGATCTGAGTTCCGATCCAATACCAGTATATAATGTGTCCTCGTACAGTCGTGTTGAAATAAATCTGGGACAGTGTTTTTTTCACATGCAGGTTGAATTAAGAATTGAAGAATATCTGCATGGATTTCCTCTTATCATAAAGAGTTACAGAGTTCATTACCTATTAAAGTTTAATGTAACTCGTTCTGATAACAGGAAATCCATGTAGATATTCTTCAATTCTTAACTGAACTTACAAATGAAAAAAACTTGTCCCAGATTTATTTGAACACGACTGTACGTACATTATAGAATGTAGTTATTATGTTGAAGAATTATTTTCCCAAATTATTATTAATTTGTTGATTGAGGTTATGTTCAAAGTAATACTTTTTTAATATTGTTTTATTTCTATGTAAGTTAAAGTTTGTTTTCTTTTTTGGGGAATTTCCATGAAAAATGGGGAAATTTTATTATTGTCTAGGATGAAATTGAAGTAGAGGATTGGCAGCACTGCAAGTGCAAAAAATGCCTGCAGAGGAATATATAGAAATATGCACATCTTATTTTATTTACTTTAAGCGTTTCCATGATAAAGTACAGAAAATTTCAACCAGATGCACTGAGAATTAATAAATATGACACTAAGATAAACAAAAAACCTCAGTTCGAGTAGAAGTTTAAATCAGAATGTGGTTTAAAACAGTCGAAGTTAAACAGTAGAATAAAGATTACCTAGAAATAGAAGAAAAGTCGACCTGGTAGCCACGTCAGGAAATACCGGGTGGCCATAAATATCTGTGATTGCATTACCTTTGGAATAAGCAGCGCTTTAAAAAATGATGAATTCAACTACCTAACCTAAATATTAAATGTCATCATAACTGACATTCCTAGGTGTCAAAAATTATTACAGATTCCTATAATTTATTATTATTGTTATTGAAATATAATGCCAACCAACATTTAGAAGCAGCTAATTCCATGGCTACCATGATCACAGATATTTATGGCCACCCGGTAGAAAGAAGAAATGTACTCAACAGGAACATAATGTGCACCAGGTCTAAACCAAATATTCTGTGACAAAAACATATGAATAACAGTGAACAAAAAATATACGGCTTGAAGTGACTGACGTTAGGGAACTAAGAGTATTACGAAAAATAGAAATGCATAAAACGTAGACACATTCAAAACAGAAAATTTAAGAGTATGGAAGTTGATTTTGGAAGACACACCGGAAGAGAAAGGAAGTGATGATTAATTGAAGTAGTAGGTAGATGTTGTAAACAATGTCAGAAAGTGGCTATGCTGACTCGGGCATTTAACATGGATGGGAGAAAAAACAAAGCACCAAGCAGAAAAATAAAAAGAGCACCCAAATAGTGGCAGAAGGGAGATAAATGGTGGCAGAAAACGATGGAAAAGTATTGCCACACAAATCGACTACTCCATGTAATCCAGTTGGCTTTAGTTGCTTAAGAGATAAGATATAATAGTTCTTTTTTAATTTCTCTTTGATTATTTTTAGATGAGATAACTTTCAACAAATCCTACTCAAAGAACAGCCAGTGCATAAAAAATACAAAAAGTCTAGAAATTCTTACCCAATATGTACAAACATATATGTAAAATATCTCCAAGCTTCGTAACGCCTGTTCGGATTGTAGACCAAGGCGGTAGCCACAGGCCCCATCTCTGAGTCCTTCGCAGTAGAGGTCGCATCAACGGAATAGAGTATAATTTCCAAAATAGAAATTAGTATCATCCCCACTGGCGGAGGGCAGCATTTAACTTCGTCTTCGTATCGGCCTCGAGCTTGGGCTTGAGCCGGTTTAGGGGGCACCAACATGTGAACGTAACTGGAAGAAATGTTTATAACAATGCTCGTTGATATCGTAATAAAAATACCTATTTACTAAGTTGCCGAACACAGGCCTCAGAGCAGGGTGCTGTATCATCTGCACGAACTCGTTAAAGTCCAGGCGACCATCCTGATCTGAGTCGGCAAGGGTGTGTATCTTTTCGACAACGTGCTCAGGGATCTCCTGCTCGTACTCCTGGCTCTGAATTAGCGCATCCAATTCCACCACACTTATATAGCCATCCTTGTCTTTGTCACACTGCAAGAATATATAATACTTATCGACTTTGTTTAAAAATTAAACTCTATTTCTACCTTGTCATACACTTCCCGCCAGTGCTTCTTGGCCTTCTTCATGGGGGTCTCCACGGAGTTCTCCCGAAAGACTCGACTTATCCTGGCTGCAGCCATTGCAAGTAGTTCTCAGCAACAGCACCTAAAGTTAACGATTGCTGCTTTTATAGCTTATCAATGGCTTAGTAATATCAAAACACACCTTCAAGCATTTATCACGTTTATCTATCGGTTTTTAAACTCGCACAATCCCTTACACGGCGCACTTCAACTATGTAGCGGTATTTCCAATTCATAACTGGCATTCGAATTTTAAACAACTTTTATGTTAAAATATTCCAAGGCTAATCTAGTGACTCATTTGCATATTCCATTGTGACTGTGTGGCCTTATCGCAGCTCTATCTCCGATGCTCACAGGAATTTCTGAAGTATTTTATCGGCTTATTAGCGGCAATCCCCATCGCAGCCCCAATACGGACCGACAAAAAAGTACCGAGAACGCGCTGACACTTTAATCTCATCGTTATTGCATTAGGAAGTAATGTGGCGTTTCAAGAATCTTATCAATCAAAGGTGCAGTCAACATTCGCCGAGCAGATTATTTGACCTGTTTCCAAACACCTCTGATAAAATACGCCGCGCTCTTTGTCGGAACTGCTACAATGACAAAGTAGTGATTATCTCAAAATGAGATTAAAACGCGTTTTCAGTAACGCAATTGAGTCATAAAACTATCTACCTTTTGCTAGAAACTGTTCTTTTCAATTTAATATTATAATGTTTGTTGATAGTAGATACTACATTAATCGTTTAATCTACACGCATAAGTTTGACAACTAGGAGTACCTACCGGAACACCTTTGATCTTTATGAATAGAAAATTATGATGATATCATCGCCCATTATACAGTTTTTTGCGGCAACAAATTAAATGCACAGTATTTTATTAAAACAACAAGAACGTTTGCTCAGTAGAAATAATCAGCGTCAAGTAAAACTGATATATGTTTTGTAAAATAATACAGATCTACAGTAAAAATAATAAATGCACAGTAAAAATTTAAACGTTCAGTAACAATTAGAAATGTATAGTAAAATAATAGATGTTTAGTAAAATAATATTCTTTTTCTTCAAACGGCAGTAAAATATGACATTATACTGCTGGATTGATGATGCTAAACTGTCACTTTATTGCCAAGCGGCAGATAATATTATCTGCCGCTGACGAGATCAAGTAATTTTCTTCGAATTTTGTTCACAAAGTTGTAAGTAATTTGTTATAAAAACGTTTGAAGAAAAAATACTATATGTTATTCGGAGCAAAAGTATCTTTATGTGGCTCGGCTGTACTTTTGCTCCTAATAACATAATATCAAAGAGCATATATGCTCTTTGATAATATACTATTTTCTTCAAACAGCAGTAAAATATGGCATTATACTGCTAGATTGATGATGCTAAACTGTCACTTTATTGCCAAGCGGCAGATAAAGTTATTATCTGCCGCTGACGACTTTATCTGCCGCTCGTCAGCGGCAGATAAAGTTATTATCTGCCACTGACAACTTTATCTGCCGCTCGTCAGCGGCAAATAATATTATCTGCCGCTGACAAGATCAAGTAATTTTCTTCGAATTTTGTTCACAAAAGTATCTTTATGTGGCTCGGCAGTACTTATATGCCGAGCTTGCGAGCCTCGCCACATAAAATATAACTTTTGCTCCTAATAACATAATATACTATTATTTTACAGTAGCGCCTATTACCATACATTTACAACTGTTTTCAGTGACTAAAATGAAGTTTTATTCACAAGTGAGTTTTCATTATTTATACTACTGCATTGTTGGTAGCACTGTCAAGCTATGTCAATTCGTAATTTTCAGGTTAAGTTTGGCGTCAGTCTGTGTCAAATAACTATATATATATATATTACTTATTATATTGCTAGCAGCTATAAGTTGGGAGGTCACGAAGGAAGTGAGACAGACAACCAATTGTTCAATGTATATGGCGAGCTGTGCGCAAGGGCGTCGTCTGCGCGGTGGGGAAGTGAACCAACCAAGTTTAAAATTCGCTTCTAAAGGCGGAGTTCGAATTCTCACGCATGCGCACGAGACGCGTAATACTCAAAGTGAGACTATGTCGGCGCCGTAATGTTTTCGGCCGTTTCCATGCCCTACTAGCAATATACAGTGTGTACATAAAGTAAGGAATAAATTCATTATCTAGAAAAGGAAAAGGTTTTCGGAAAAATCCTCGGAAACGTTAACCTTTGTTTTAAGATGCGCATCTTTTGACGTTCTATTCCCATTGGTGACATCATTACTGTTCCGGATATGACGTCATCGACATTTTTTTCAAATGGCAACCTCTATTTTTGACAGCTCCATTTAAAAGAGCATATTTTTCTGCATACAGCACATCAAAATCTTTATCATGTTACATAAGGAAATTTTCGAGAAAATTTTAATTAATTTATTTTATTCAGTTAATTGAACAAACTAATTAATTAAGTGTTGAAACTGAAGTCCTTCCTAGCTTTGTAAAGGTCTCTTTCTAAGTCATAAAAAACCACTCTTTTTATTATAGCAAAAAAGACATTTTATCCACAATCACCTTATAATTGAAGTTTTATCCACACTTATGAACCGTCTAAAGTACCACTTTATCCACTAGTGGAATAATGAAATTACTTTATTTCATTAGTGGGATAAAACCATGTCACTTACTACTGCAGTGTTGGTAGCACTGTCAAGCTATGCCAAATTCGAAATTTGTACGTTAAGTTTTGCGTCAATCTGTGTCAAATAACAAACAAAACTTAACCTATTAACCTCTCGAATTTGACATAGACTGACAATACACTTCAGTACTGCCAAACGTATAACATTTGATCTTTCGGTACTTTCCAAATTGTCACTATGACTTTTCATGGCTGTCAATACAAAACGTATGTTTTTTACTTCCTTTTACGATAAAGGAAGTATTGGATTCACCTCAAAAATTACAAATTGAGTTTTCAACAGATCTTCACGTTTTAGAGTCCCCTGAATTAATTAGTTTGTTCAATTAACTGAATAAAATAAATTAATTTTAAATCACTATAACATTAATTTTATCGAAAATTTCCTTATGTAACATGACAAAACTTTTGATGTGTTGTGTGCAGAAAAATATGCTCTTTCAAATGGCGCTGTCAAAAATAAAGGTTGCCATTTGAAAAAAATTTCGATGACGTCATATCCGGAACAGTAATGATGTCACCAATGAGACTAGAACGTCAAAGATGCGCATCTTAAAACAAAGGTTGACATGTCTGAGGATTTTTCCGAAAAGCTTTCCCTTTTCTAGATAATGAATTTATTCCTTACTTTATGTACACACTGATATGTATAATACATATATGCAAATAACATACAAAACCTAACCTACGAACCTCGAATTTGACATAGACTGACAATACACTTCAGTACTGCCAATACACTTCAGTACTGTCAAACGTATATCACAAATCATAGGCGACTAATTATAAATTTATTTTGCGACATATTCTGACTGCGCAAACTATTTAGGCACAAGAATTGCTTCTGTAAGATAAAACGTCGTATATCACACGTGAGCGAAATGCCATTATAAGCTCGTGAGAAATTGTATCGCTCGTCTGGGGCACTCGCGATTCAAAATTCTCACTCGCAAATAATGATACATTTCTCTCACTTATAATATAATCTACTATTTGGTAAAAATCGTAGACAATCATTAAGAAAACAATAAGTGCCCAGTAAAATAATAAATCTTCAGTAAAAAATATAGACATTCAAGAATAATACAGAGTGTGCAGTACAAATAATAATTGTTTTATTTAAAAAATCCTATAGTCCAGTCAGTAGGGGTTTTTGCCTTACAAAAAATGGAGTATGAACGGTTTTTATATATGTTGTTCAGGTCGGGATCCTGATGAAAAATCCAAGTTTTCGACCTTGGTGGGGCGCCGCGCGAGCAGCCATCTTGAATTAAAGGTGCTAAAAACTGGATTTTTCCAGATGACTTCGCAACGGTTAATCCTACGCCAAAAATGTTGAATTCAAAGTTAAAGAAGACAAGATTCTTGACATTTTTTGTATATAACTATTTTTTGTAAGTCTAATATGAAAGGAGTTACAGCCGTGGAAAGATGAACATTTCTCTAAAAAAATAGTGTAATTTCTCATTTTTTAAAATTTCTCTTGTATTATTTCTGGCTATTCGTTATGTAGTTATAATAATTTGATGTTTATCAACGTATAGTAAACTAATTTCCACACCACCATGAGGTAGAGTTAATGGTGCTTTTTTTATTGTGGTATCCCCAGTAGGCCTAATCCACAGATGCTTCAGTTTAGTGATGTTTCATGTTTGCGATTATATTATTTAGTTTTTTTTAATTTTTGAAGGCCCCGGTCGGTAGATGTTGACGTCTCCATAAGATTCTTTATTCTCAATGTTATCTTCGAAGTCATTGCTCCTGAGACTTGGGACTTCCATTGATGAAATGTCCTCATCTTCGTCCCCACTCTCGGTGCGAACTTCTGGTGCATTTTAGCATGATTGGCCATTACAGAATCTACACAGAATAGAGCACTTCATCCCACTTTTCCTGCAGCCACATGCTTCGCCGCATCCTTTTTTACAATGGCATGAAATTAATTTTAATAAAGTCTCGGGTGATGGATTCTCTGTCATTGTTACTGGAGTGAGCCCATTCGTGCCAACTTTCCAGCCCCAGTCCTGTGCATTTTTTTCAATTCCATACCACTGTTGGACCTGGTCCTAAATGCGTGATACCGTGCAGCGTCCTTCGTTGGTGGCAAAGAAGCAAAATTAAATGTGTTTCTTGCACTTGATCTTGTTGGTAACGGACTTCTTCCAAGGTATTTTCTTCCATGTAGCCACCAAAGCAACGAGAAAGCGTGCTTTAGCATCTGCAATATCATCTGGTTTGGCATCGTGATGTTTGAATATGCCTATAATGTCATTGAGTCTTGTGCTTTTCTGGACAAGCGAAAACAAACTTTTTCCTTGGTTGTACACGGATGACGTTGTGTCGCAGCCACTAAACGCATGGAGAAACAAAATGTTCTCAGCTGCTTTTTCATATTTGAAACTATTTGCAGCATACACTCTTTCGATAATTTTGCCTCTCATAGGTTTGCGAAGGTAGATGTTGCTAATATCGTCAGCAGAACTAGAAGATCGACGTCTTCTCCAATGGCGAAAACTGCATCAAATTTTGAGCACAAAGAAATCGTCGTGTTGACAATCAACACATCACCATCTTCTTCAGCCTGCTTAACTGTAATACAGTAATGTTCGTATGTTTTTACAGCATCGAAAGCAGACGGACTTTATTCTTTTCCTTTGCTAGAAATCGTTCTTGGGAAACTAGAACCGGCGTTGTTTTATCCAAAATAACATCCGCAGATATTTGCTTTTTCGATCGGAGAACCCTTTCTGCAGTCTTGGTATTTTTTTGTCGCCATCAAACGGATATCCATCGAAAACAACGACTGTATGTGCGAGAATATAAGTGACTTATAGTTGCGTTTATATATTAAGAATTATTCCATAGCCATACTAGATGAAAATAATTTTTGATCATACTTTGGATTTCTCTATAGAACGTTATTCTGATGTAAAAAATATTACAAACAATATAGTGTAAGTTGTTCTTACAAAATGAATCAACAAAAATAAAGTTTAAGATATTTTGGTGAAATGTTCAACTTTCAGCTGCTGTAACTCGTTACATATTACACTTACAACAAAAATTAGTATACAAAAAATGTCAACAATCTTGTCTCCTTTAACTTTATATTGAACTTTTTTGACGTTTGATCAACCGCTGCGGAGCTATTTCGATAAAACCAGTTTTTAGCACCTTTAATCCAAGATGGCTGCTCGCGCGGCGCCCCTCCAAGGTCGAAAACTTGGATTTTTCATCAGGATTCCGACCTGAACAACATATATAAAAACCGTTCATACTCCATTTTTTGTAAGGCAAAGGCCTTTTTTTGTCCCTACAGACTGGACTACTAGGGATAGTAAGAAGTTCAATTTTAATAAACCAAGGCAACAAATTAAATGCACATTATTATATTAAAATCATAAGTAATTTTGTTCAGTAAAAAAACGTAATTTCTAGTAAATAAAATTAAGGGACCATAAAAATGTTTAGTCAAATAAAAAATATTCTTTTTTCTATAGCACATGTTAAAGTGTGCTTTTATCAACTGAAAACAAAAGGTCAAGTTTTACTTTAACAACAAGGGTAGATAAAGTAGCACTTTAACATCAAGGATAGATAAAGTAATTTGATTTTCTAACTTTTGTTTAAATTAAATGTGACAGCTTCGTATTATCGTAGCAACCCAATCTAGCTACTGACATTTTGTAATGTCATTGACTGTCCTTATTTTCTTCTGAAATTGTTAAAGTTCTTGCTATAGAAAAAAATATTGTATTATACACGACGATAAAGTTATTTCTATCCACTCTTGAATCATTAACGTCTCGACTGCGTCTCGACGTTAAACGATTCACTCGTGGATAAAATTTAACTTTATCGTCTTGTATAATAAATTACTATTATATTATTTATATATTATTAATTAGGTATTTAGCAAAACACTTGCCAGAATGTTATTGTAGATAACCTGGATTGCATAGAATACCTATGTCTACAGTGTTTTTCACCAACTATCAGATATAGCCAAATTAAAATTGGAAAATTATTGGACGATCAACTATTGCTGTGTAGGCATCGAGGTACGTGATTGGTCAGAAATGACACACGTCAAAGTAATTTCAAATTGTTTGCATTTCTGACCAATCGCGTAACTCGATGACGCACACAGCAATAATTGATCTAATCGTCTGCGAGACACATTGTATACTAAGTGAGTTTTTAAAGTTTTACAAGGCGATATCTTGAAATAGTGGTTTGTGCAATGAGAGTGGATATGGACATTCTACTCGAGTTGTACAGTATATTTTTTTCTTCGACCTATATCTAAACGAAGAAAAGAAAAATAAGAACCGTGGATTTTTAGAATCTTATTGAACGTCTTATAAGTAAATTCGTATTTACTCTTGTATTGCTGGGGTAATAACGTGTCGTATGTTTCATTAGCTGCTGAACGAATATCTGGCGGAGTACCGTTAATCGATGCGTCACTAGAATCACTAATTTTTAACTATTATTGACGCTTATTGACATTTTACCTTGTCCATAACCACGACCTGCTGGATTGTTTGACAAACGTCACCAACGTTTGCCACACACAATTCAGCAGGGCGTGCCTATAACAAAACAAACAATAAATTAAAGTTGCCTAGGTAACCATAACTAACGTGGTTTGTGATTAGTGTATTTCATATCCGTCCGTGTGTGGATATGAAATCATATTCGTTCAGTTAACTACAATTGCCATTCTGTGGATTGTGAAGAAAATGGAATATTTACATGTGGCAGTAGAAAAACGGTTTAAAATATTTTGATGGGGTGATAGGGAGATGGAGGGACATATTTAAACATATTTTTAACATTTACCCCCTCTCTCTCTGTTTTACGGGGTGGGGATAACTTTGGAATTTTAAATAGGATGATGTACTTTTGTTTATAAAATTCGAATCTACGTAAAAACTAAAGTCTACACATTACACTTTTTCTGTGACGTCAGAAATAACAAAACATAGCGTTTAAAACGTATGTCTTATATTACAGTAAAATTCAAATAGATCATTTAGATCACAGATTTCAGAAAGAATTTGACATATACCTAACCTTTAATGTAAGAGATGCTCCAAATAGCATATTAGTGAAATCAAGACATTCTCCTCTTCGAAGAAGTCCCTAACGCTTTAATAGTAGATTATGCAATGAGGGAGAGAAATGCTTTATTTTGCTGAGATACAATATCAATATCAGAAATTGCACTGAAGCAAAATAGCATTTTCTCCGAGTTGCCTATACTATTTTTTTACGTTGCAGGAAGATTTAAAACAAAAACCCGTATTTTTAAAAGTCATTTATTGACATTTTAGTGACAATTATTTTAAAATTAGTAGCCTACGGTAAATTTTAAAGTTGGTGGCACTGTAAGTCATTAGGACAAGAGCTCACAATTATGTCAAATTCTAGGTTAGCAAGTTAGGTTTTGCGCCAGTTTGTGTCAAAACTGACGCAAAACCTAACCTGATAATCTCGAATTTGACATAATTGTTGTGTCAGTCATAATGAAAACTCCCTAGGGAAATTTTTGTCTTATTTAGTCTCTAGGGAGTAAATGTTTTACTTCTGTCACAATTTTGATGCTATAGAAACCGACTTCTACTCCCGGTCGTGGAAAATAATAAAATTTTAGACTTTCTCGCTTTCTTGTTATTGCTCGTTATTTGTCACATTGACAGTATTATGAAGCAAGCCATACTTAAAGTGGACCTGACAAAAACTGCAGATTTATTGTATCGTCCAGTTCCCTATTGTTAAATAAAGAGAGAAAATTGTTACGTCAAAGAGAAAGGGTAATGTGTAGACCTTATGTATGTGTACAAACATTTTTTTGATTTGGTTATGGTTACGGATTTATGATTTATTAGGTTAAAAAATATTTACCATTTACTTTCAACATTTTTATCGTCTGTCATTCTTGAGAATTTGTTCGAAATGTCCCCCTTCAACTTCCAAACACTTTCTCACTCTTTTTCTAAATGAACTTTGTATCCGCAGTAACATTTCATGCGCCACTAATAAGCAGGCAAAACGGATTCGGTGAAGAGCAAATCAAAAAACATTTTGTACACATACATAGTTTTGTACGTAGATTCGAATTTTACAAACAAAAGTACATCAAGTACATCATCTAATTTAACATTTTAAAGTTACCTCCGACCCCTCAAAACATAGAGGGGGTAAATGTCAAAAATATGTTTAAATATTTCCCCCATCTCCCTACTACCTAACCAAAATTTCATCAAAATATTTTAAACCGTTTTCGAGATATCGCCTTGTATCACTTAAAAAACTCACCTAGTATATACTTCCAGTGAAGTCATAATGAAGTCAAAGAAGAAAAATCGACAAATAAGTACGATACAAACACGTCTATGTGTATGAAAAAATAACAAAAATAAGCTACTTTCTTAAATACAAGAATGAAAGCTTATATTTTTTTATGTGTTTTCTGCCGCTTTAGATTCTAAAGATTCAGAATCGCGTAATTTGGAATAACCAAATTTTTGGGTTCCCCTGATTTATTTTCCATTATATTCGAACGACGCAAACAGAACGTCCATAATAGATATACTTTGAAATTTCGTCATAATTATCACACATTTACTGCATTACTAACCTTTCTTTGTTGTATTACTTAAATTAATTTCAGTTATAGTAAGAAAACTATGCAAACAGAAACTTAACACAAAACCTAACCACAAATATCCAGCCGGAAGAGAAGCCGTTGTTACTGAACACTTATTATTTTTACGGTGCAAATTCAAATAAATTACTGTGCATCTTCTATTTCTTTAATTCATTCATTCATAATCTGTAGCCTCTTTTACCTTTCGGTGTCGAGGACCATTCATACCTCGCGGGAAGTGCAACGGAGGTAATGCGCCGCACGCGTATTACATTACGCTCCCCCGCATGCAAACATACCACACACGCAACAACTTACATCTAACTTAACTAATGAATTCAAATCCACTGCCGCTCCGAGAAAATTCTTGGCTACGGCCAGATTTGAATCCATGTCCACCTGGTTGTTAAGCAGACAACAAGACCACTCAACCACCGAGGTAGCCCTATTTCTTTAATATGCGTTTTAATCTGAACAAACTATAACAAAATACCGTGCATATTTTACTGGTCACTTTCAATTTTTTTGATGTGCAATTTGTAATATTTTACTAACCGTTCGAGTTTTTATGCTTTGCAAATATTAGTTGATTACTGAACATACATATTTGTTTACTGAATAAAACTGGATTATATACTGAACGTTTTATTAGTACCTTTTTTTGCTATTTGTAGACTAAAAACTCAAAACATCTATAGTATATCTTAAGCATGAACAAAAAAGAAAAACATAATGCATTCGGTGCTAATGCTGCACTAGCAATGATGTTTGGTAATAAGCAGGCTTAGGATAATTATGCATTTGCATATCTGCATATGCAAATGCATATTTTTACTGTTTTATACAATAAATGCATATTTTGAAGGTTTCTAATTAATGCTGCATATTTTTAAAAACTTTAATTTCTAGTTGCATAAAATGTAATTATTTTGAAAGTTTTAAGTACTTTCAAAGCAGAACAGCATGAAAAACACATCTGTTTACATTTTTTGTTGAATATTGGTAATTTTAAAGATTAAGCATTTTCGGTAATCCATGCTAACCTTTTAATAGGAAATTCAAATGCAAATTCTTTTTCGTCAATTCTAGTCTAGGGATTATGGCCCAGGTATACTTATGTTTTGGCCAAGCCAAATGAATGAGGATTTATATTGAGCTGTTCTATGCTTCACTATACACTTTTGAGTAATGGATGATATTGTTTTGATATTTAACTAGAGAATTGTGTAAAAAGGGCTTAGTGTTGATTGATAAAATATGTTTCTGGAAAACTCTACCAATCCTTTTCTTGCCACCTCTTTAAGTTTCATTTTGTAGTAGAAGTAGAGCCACAAGTTTAGTTCTCCTACAACCATTCTACAGTCAAGTTTAAAATATCATCCATAAAACATAAGTCAAAGCCCAAATTAACATTTAAAATGAGAAAAGAGGAAATATCTTCAAGTGTAGTTCCAAACCAGTTTGTGCTTGATTTTGAATACTTTACCACTAATGGTATTGTGCTATTTTGTACATATTACGAAGTTGCAATTGTAGCTTCAAAAAAATTTCAAGTTACTCGGCATATGCAAACAGAAAAACATCTGAGTAAGAAAAGCAAAAAAAAAACCTGCTAATAAACAACAACAATGCCAAAACCAGGACCACACCATTCTGAGTTAAATTATGATTTATGTAAATTCTTTATTTCTGTCGATATATCTCTATCCAAGTTACAAAAACCAACACTCACAGTATTTCTAGAGAAGTACATGAAGCGAGATATTCCTCACGCATCAATATTAATAAAAATGTACGTTCCTGACTTGTACAGTGCTACATAGAACCAAATTAGGGAAAGGGCATATTTAAGTGCATATTTTCGGTATTTACGTGCATATTTGCATGCATTCCAATTTTTAAGTGCGTATTTATCCTAATCCTGGTAATAAGTAATTTTCGCCTTTTATCAACGTCCTGTTATGCATAGAAAAAACTGAGTAATTAATAATTATTTTGAAGCATACTATAAGATATAGTCAGGACTCGGAAACTATAAATTCGATCATAGGATGTGCACTAGATAATACAGTTTTTTTTAATGTAGAATACCTGGAATGACCTTGCGGATCTAAATGTGGACGGCTCCATTCTGTTTGCGATTGCAAAAAAACCAAAAAAAAACCATTTCGGAATCTTTTATTACTGAAAATTGATGAATTGTACGCTTACATCGCATTAATAAGCTTATTTTTGAATATTTCTCAATGATTTTTAAACTAGCGGGAAGCTTATTCTTTCTAGATTCAGATGATGTGAAATTAATCTCAAAATTATTTTTAACAAATGCTACAGAAGCAAACCATACCAGAAAAGCGCGGTATAAAATCCAGCATCGAGGTATTTTTAAAACTATTACACATAAATGCATACTTTCAGCTGATAAAATGCCTAGAAAAGAATGTAGAAATGTTTTGTGAAAGAATTATCTGTATTGCTCTATTTTTGTAAAAAATACGATGCTTTTTAGCAGTGTTTTGAATTATACGCGTGTCGCGCCTTGCCGATCACTGATTTGCACCATGTAACCCAGGAAACAAAGAAATTACGTCGGGAAGAATTAAGGGAAATCTGAAATTTGGCCAGTTGTTAGACCACTACAAGAAATATTGGCTCTGTGTGCAGTGCAAGATAATTAACCGATTCAATAAAGCAAGCACAGAGTTTGAATATTTTGTATAATTGCAATTTTAAACTAAAGTAAAATATTAAATGCATTGATAATGAGATGCGAGAAACAGTAAATTGGCTTGTAAATAAATTAATATAATTTAAAAGGAAAGGTTTCTGCACATGTAAAGCCAGACCACATAAAATTTATTTGACACAAAAGGTTTGTTAGCTGCATTTTAAAAGGAGAGTAGTTGTTAAGTAAAACCAAAGGATAGTGAGCAAAGCAGAAAGGTGAAGCAAGATGAAGCATAATATAATATAGAAAATTGCAAAGAGCAATGCGACAAGGTAACAGAAGAGAAAGGATAGTGACGCGAAAATGGTGAACTCAAAAATCAGTGTATTAAAAAGTGCAATAGTGCAGAGCAGAGCAGTGACAATAATAGCGAGTTTTTGCGATTGCGTTCCTCTAAAATAGAGGCCCACTAAAACTTATGTTACCTAGCGACGTCAACGATATAGCCAATCAAAATCAAATTTTTCGATTTTAGCGTAACGCTATCGTAACCCTAATTTAACTACAGGATGTGTAAAAACTCCCTAATAAACAAATAACGTTTGTGTGTGGAACGCTATCGAACAATTTTAATTATAAGGTTAAAGACAATAATTTAGATTTAAGAAAATTGTAAATATTAATTATGTACTTAAATGTACTTCCATTTGTAACCTTTCATTATCAGAATTAATTTTCATTAACATAAAAAAATCAACAGTAACTTAGCAACCTGATGCCTTTTTGTTTAAAACAAGAGAACAATTGAATTAATTTTTATTTGAAATTTGTCGAATTTGTGCTCCATATTTAACTACAATTTTATAATAATAAACGAGCATTTTACCAGTTAAAAAGTATTTCATTGTATTGTACCCAGAGTACCTGTGACAGTGTTTGTGGAAGTTTCCGCACATTAAAATATAAAATTTCCCAATCCCATCTGCGGCTGAGGTTCGGCAGCAAGCACATGAAAATTCCAAAGTTCGATTACGAGCAAATTAGTCATTGGAGCCCAGAGATCGGCACTGCAAGTGATCAACAGAGTCTGCAAGAACGTCCCAACCAACGTCTGCATATGGCGGAGCTCTCCAGCAGCAAATCGAAGCATCATCACTACGACCAGCTCCGAAGCCATCATTACGAGGTAGGATTAAGCCTGCAATTTGAGGGTTAGGTTTGGGATAACCCACCAAACTACAAGATCAAACTTTCCCGGAGAGGCCTAGCGTATTTCCAAGGTCCCAGTTACTTCGTGTTTTTCGAAAATCGAGTGGCGTCAGTAGATTGTGCCGGGTTTAGCGAGAACCGAAGCGTCCAGAAACAATTGCAAAAATTGGCGCGCCTTCTACGTAAGAACAAGCAAGAGGCGGTGACGTCATCCTAAAAAACAAGCAAGGGGATGTGTTTTTATTAGTTGCCAAGCGAGAAAAATTCAAATTACTTACCTGACGCGTTTTTCACAAATTTTCACTCTTAAACGTTCAAAGAATCGCTAAATCACTGGCGACATTTTGTGTCATCTGTCAGATTGTGAATTATATGATCTACTAAGAACCGTGCAAGTCAAATAACCTAAAATTTATGGCGATAGTACAATTCTGATCCCACCTGATAATAGACCTTGTGTTTTGCGGAGAGCTAGCGTAAATAAATATTGAAATTAGATCAAAATGGAAAGAGAGGCTTTTTAACCATTTTATTTGTGTAATTAATTATTACGTTTCATTTTTAACCAGCCGTAATTGATTGACAGGCAAAGTAAAACCACAGTATAAAATTATTAAATCTAAGAATTGTGTGATTGGATTTGCCCTAATTTAACTAATTAAATTGTATACCAAAATAAGCAAACTATTACAGTCAACTCATCCCAATATATTTTCCAAAACTCCCCGCTTCTCCCCCTGCTTTATATCTCGCTAACGAATAATCGTAATGGTGTTTTTTTATTTAGGTATCCTAAAAGAATGTGCTAGAAAAATATTTGTATTTAAGTTTGTGCTAATCTTTACAGATTTTTCTTAATTTTTATGAAATCTAAAAAATGTATTTTAATTTTAAAATACAAAGTTTTTTATCCTTGTAGCTTGTTTAAAAATAACAAAATAAGTTACAATATCATTCAGTTTTAATTATTTACAGTAGGTACACTCAAAATCTATAAAAGATACAATGTCACTAGCCAAAATGAGTATCATTTCCTTCTAAAAAACCAGGTGGTAAGTGGTGACATGACAATCCACTGCAGTGCTCACACATTACGGAGCAGTTCAAACCCGTTTTTTTGCATCCACAATTATTTTCACATTCTGCCTTGCAGATGCAGGATACTAGGCGTATTTTTCATCTTCATGCGGTTGCTAGAACGCTAGAAGCTTATTTCCTGCCGATGGCGACGTTTATACCTGCAAATAAATTCTCAAACGATGTTGATCAGACGCATTTTATGTATGAGGCAGTTTCGCCAAGACAAAATTGTATCTTAATGCTGACCTTTACTTAAGGTTGTCAAGCGGAAGTAGCGAGCATCGTTCAAATATGAGTATTTATTCAACCTATACAACAAAAAATTAAACTTTTCTCACTGGTAAACGGTTCTTCTCGAGGAATAAAAATGTTGGCTTGACTCTTAGCTTCAGGTGACGATTTTATCAATCCAATAGTTATTCTAGACTGGAAAAACTCAAAGCTATTGAACGAAACTCGCTACTTCCGTTTCACAACCCTAACCTTAAAAATAACATTTTTACGTTTATACGTATGTTCAAACGTCGCTACGAAATAAACTTTTAACAACTAAATGACATAGTCCAGGCGTCTAGGGTAAATAGCAATGCCAGTTAAAACTTCTTAAAACTAAAAATTGGTGAACATGTAAATGTGACTACGCTGATTCGAAATATCTAGTGTTGGGGCCCGGGGGGAGGGAATACGTAAACAAGCAAAACCTCAGATGAACTTAGCTTCAAGCAAAAATTGGTGTACAGGAGAATTTTAGGTCGCTGATTACAAATATCAAATCAAAATTACTGTAAACAAAATGGCAGATCCAATATGGCGGCCACTTGTGAAAAATTATTAGGCCTTGATTACAATCGGTATACAGGAGTTTTCGAAACGGATCCTCTATTTGTCGATGATTTCCTATCACAACACTTGGATTGTAATTTTTTCTACTTTGTCGTGGGCCATGTATTTAGTTTTGCTTAAGTTTTTTCTAGATATTATTTGAAAAACTAGAGAAAAGACTATGGACTTGCCAGAGTCTAGATAAACAGGCAAGACATTATTATATCTAATAATAAAAATATAGTCATAAAAATAAGCGTAATTAATACAGCGAATCCGGGTAGCAATCATCGAATGGTACGAGCAAGGATCTAGGCTATATCATGAACATAGTACAAAACAAAGAAAACTAGCAACAATTAATCCCCAGCAAATTAAGGTAGAATAGCTAAAAATGAAAACTACTGAATACCAGAAAAGACTTAAAAAATATATAGTATCGAAAAATGAAAAAGACACTCTCGATGATTGGAATGAAGACATAGTAGGTACTTGGCATAATAGAAACATCTAAAATGACAGCAACCAAACAGGCACAATGTAAAAGCAAAAACTAATTAATTTTTTTTATTATAGGTGAGCCTAATAAGTTGCCAACCTTATTTTCAAAATGTCGTCATTTAAGGTCAAACCAAAGAGCATATAATTAGATGCTCGGTCCAACTTTACTATAACGTCTTTCCTATTGTGCATGTCCGCCAGTCTAATTCTAATTGGTTATTCGTTAATGGTGTGCCCGGAGCTAGCTGAATTCACGCCACGTAAACAAGCAGTGGTTTCAAACACTCCATCAACAATTCACTGTGTCGTTCTAGCTTGTTTAGGATAGATGCAGTCTTTAATAGCTTTTTTAATTGAATGCGCCATAAGATTGTTTTGGAACCGCTGAGCACATTCATTTGCTAATTCTACTGCATGCGCTGAAGTTCGATCTGTAATCATGCACTTTGAACAAGAACTAAAGTTTTATTATTATTACTTATACAATTTGCACAACAGGCCATGAAGGCCTAAGGCGTACATTTTAAATATTACATCATATCTTATTTAATTAGTTTATTTACTACTTTTACCTTTACATTTACATTTAATTAATCCACCTTAACTTATTGTTACCATCTTCTTTCAAGGACTTCCCGAGCAGCTTCCTTCCAATTTCGAACCTTCATCTCTTTCATATCTGCTTCCACCCTGCTCATCCATCTTTTTCTGGGTCTGCCTTTCCTTTTCTTTCCTATTGGTCTTCTGTGTAGGATTAGCCTTGGTAACCTTCTCCCTTAGCCTTTTCAGGTGTCCCAGCCATCTCATTCGCTGCGCATTAATAGTTGCTATGATGTCAGGTTTCTCGTATAGTTCCTCTATTTCACAATTTGTTCTTCTCCTCCACCCCTCTTCATTTTTTATTCCTCCATATACAGCTCGCAACATCTTCCCTTCCCATATCTTCATCCTTTCTTCCTCCTCCTTGTTCAGTACCCACGTTTCGCATGCATAGGTGACAGGAGGTCTTATGACTGTATTGTAGATTCTCTCTTTTGTTTTTCTTTACACATTTTTTACTTCATGAGCGTAATCAGACTTCCGTATTTACGGTTTCCTATTGTAATTCTTGCCCGTATCTCTTGCTCTTCGTGCCCATTTTCCTCAATAATTGTGCTACCTATACGAACTTTTCCGTCCTTTCGAATTTGTATTTTTTATTGGTTATACTAAAGTTTTACCTCTATTAATATTCAGCAGCTTTTCTATGACTTGCATTTATTTTCAACATGTTTCTGTTGATATCCTTAGAGATAAACACGTGTGTTCTGCCTGCCTGGATGGGTGTGTCACGTATTCGTTGGCACCGATCGAGCGCACTTCGTCTTCGATCGGCCTATCCACCATCTTCCCCTTCTATCTCTACATATCTTCCAATTTTTTCTGCATTGTTTCGCTATACTTGATTTGTACTTCCATATCTGATAAGGTAATTATTTTATATCTCTCATATCACCTTATTCTCATTTGATATTCGTTCTTCTAAGTCTAAGATAATCTTTGCCAGATAATGATCAATGTTGACATGTTGTAATCAGCTCCCCTGTTTGTTCTAAGGTTCTTTATCAACTTTCTCTTCCTCACTTCTGTTACAACATGATCTGTCCGGTTGATATGACTCTTAAACGATATCATCCACGTTCTCTTGCATATTTCGAAATCGATGTTTTTTATTATTATCGTTCATTGTACATGCTATAATCTCCAATCAACGTCTTGTGTATGGTTTCTTTGCCAATTTTAGCGGTGAGGTCAACTATTATTATTTTAAGGTCGTAATTTATTTAAGACATATACTAGTGTTCACTACTGCACACCATAGATCAACATAGAGTAGATGGAAAGAAAGGTACTGTTGGGCTCTAGTAGCATTGTTCTAGTTATTAAGGCTGCGAGGCAACAAAATATATAAATAAGTTAACAAAATATCTTGAAGTATTAACACTCATTTCAATTCAGTGCTTCATATATAAAGGAATTACTTTAATACTACACTACAAAGTAATATACCTTAATATTTGGTGACCCTACGACAATTTGAATAGGTACACACTATGGACAACTGAGCTGGTCAGAGAACTTCCTCAAGCGAGGGTATGCAGCAACCGGAGACATTACTGGACCTTCTGCTGCGGTTTTCCAGCTAGAATAACATCTACCATGAGCGAAAGTCAACACTTTCCCCAAAAAAGAAAAGGTAGAGTGGGAGGCCAGGTAGGAAAGTTAATATTGTAAAGCCCCGTTCAATACAGTTTCAATAGCGCGTTCTACAATTAGCATCTTCTTTCGGACCACCTTATATTTAAATAATGTAGCAAAGGAATTCAGGTTTATCGCATAAGACACCTGCCATCTTTCCCTGTCGAGGCACTCTCGTTGTGCTTTCATTCCTGAGTAGGCCTGTTTGAAAACAGTTGAATCGCTCGATTATTGATTTTTTAAGAAGCGCGCTTTGCGGATCTAAATTCATGGAGTAGGTTGAAACCGCTCTTGTTTTAAACAAATGAAAATTGCCAGCTCGTTGTTTCTTAGCGAACGGCAGCAAACAGCTTCGTATTTTTACCAAGATGTTTGCTCATCTAGTTAATCTTTGCATACTAATTTCGATATTTAGACCGGCTTCCCTGCGGCTTTCATAAACGAAAACCGCCCGCGTCGTTGTTTTCTACACGAACGGCCGTGAACAGCTTTGGTAAGAATGCCTCTTCTAGTTCAATTTCGCATAAGTACTAATTTCAATATTTAGGTTAGTTTCCATGCGGTCTCCTTAAGGGTTATTCTACAGTTGCTAAAGAATAACAGGTCCTGGCATTTTTCACTTCTACATGAAAGCTGGTCAAAAATTCCAGAATATCTAGGCTGCCTTTTGCCGCAGTTAGCTGCTCTCCTTGATAGTGGCGTCCTTGGATTCTATGAATTATGCAGCCAACTCCGTGTTAGAAATCTTCTTGGACAAGATGCAACATACCAGGATTTCCCCTTTCGATCGCCGGACATAACAACTAACCAAATTGTAAGTACATGCACTTCTCAGCTTTTTTTATCGACAAAGGCAGACACCGCAACTAAAATCGGTTCTTACTAAGGCCTTAGAAATTCAAACTAAAGCGTGTTTAATTACTCTTTTGTTCAATCAATTATTAGCACTAAAGAGCAAGTATTCATTGTTTGCAAATTTCTGAAATAAGCATGTACCTGAAACTCACACGTCCTTTGGGCGTCGCGTCGTGCACATATGTCAATTGCAATATCACAGGTGGTTATCCTGAGTTCTAATCCGAAGTATAACTAGCTATTTGTGACTAAAATACTTGGAAGTTGATTACTATTTATGGTTTATTTATTTGTTAAACAATTGTCCTACAAACCGAAGTTGCTGTCACTTTCGAGTTTATGGCTTATGTATATAATTCATGTGTTGCTGCGATTTTTTGGATTTGATTAAATGCCCCTATTGATGTTAATACTTTTGTGTTCTTTCCGCTACCCCTTCACCTGTACAATTTATATAGGTATGCAGCGAAGTGGTGTATTATTAATTAACTAATTTTGTTTTTTATATTGTGAGTAACGACAAGGCGCCCAAATTTTCATAATTCTACTATTCAATTTTAAAGCCCGAAGCGTTTTCTTGCCTAGTCCTTACACCACGCCATATTTTGCCAAGAGTTAAAAGAGATATCCTAAACCGTATCCACCCTTCGTCTAAGGGAGCGGTACAATAAAATCCCGGAGAAAAAAGGCAGGATTATATTTAGCTATAAAACCTCCTGGATTTTTTCAACAATCCTTAAAATTAATAATAATAACATTAATAATAACAACGATAATAAAAGGTAACAATAATAAAACAACGAAACCCAACACTGAAAATACGCTGCCACTGGTTGGTTATTCCCCTTCTACTTCAGAGATGAAAGCTGAAAAGAGATAAAAACGGCAAGCGTATGCATAAAAAAGTAAAATAATTATAAGCAACAAACAAATAAATACATGGAAGCGTGGAAGTTCATGTTATTCTAAACAATAGGCGGGATCAGCCGAATAAAACTGACTGTCCCGGCAATATCTTCCAGTGGCATGTAGTTATTTATGTGTTCATAAACTTAAAAAGGCCTAAGTATGCTTAGAACTGCGGATGTGCGAAGTCGACATGCGAGCGAGCACAATGGGTTGCTGCACGTACCGGACCAAAGTAGGTAATAGGTGTACGTGGGCAGTGATAGCAGGTTGCAAACGCCACTGAGGATGTGCAAAGGTCGATAAGTGATCGAGCACGAAGGGTTGCTGCACGTACCGGACCAACGTGCGGTTGTAACTACGGAAGTGGCCGGGAAACAAAAGTTGCGCCAGAACGGGGCGGCGGTGCATAATTGCACGAAAATGTAGGTGCCTGACACAGATGCACAGCAGACCCGCCAGAACAAAACGGGTATGTCTGAAAATGTAAACTGCATGCAGATGAATTTAAATTGTGCAAAAACGAGGTAGTGATACATATTTACATGCGAATGTACATGGTTTGCATGCTGGTCCAATAGCTGATGCACCAAAGAAAAATGGCGATGTATGGACTGCATGCAAGGGGAAAAATGGTTCACGCGTTTGACCAGCGTAGGCCATGGATATGCATGAACACTGAAAGTAGGCCGCAGAAGCAGTTGTTGCACGCATGCGGTCAACAGAGGCCGTGGATACGCGCGAGCAGCACTAACAGACAGCGGAAGTACCAGCTGCACGCACTTAAATTGCAGCAGAAGGTCCAGGTGATATCTCTAGTTGCTGCATACCCTTGCTGAAGGAAGTTGTCTGACCAGCTCAGTTGTCCATAGTGTGTATTCAAATTGTTGTAGGGTCATCAGATATTAAGGTATATTACTTTGTAGTGTAGTACTAAAGTAAGGAGTCGCCACATTATTAATTCATCCTATACGCAATGTAAAAATTAGTATCTGGACCGATACTTCATCCAACGTTATTGCAGGTGTATTACAACAACTTCAAGATGACACATGGAAACGACTCGCATTTTGTTCACGCGAACTCACCCCAGTTGAACAAAATTATAGCGTTTTTCACAATTTTTACTAATCACAAACCTCTAACTTATGCCATAACGAAATCAACTGGAGATCATCATCCTCAACCAAGTCAGAATGCTACAATACATTTCACAATTTTGCAATTTCTACTAATTTCTACATTTTATGTTCAATATATCAAGGGCCTGGACAATGTCCCAGCAGACGCATTAACCCTCTTCTTAACCTACCGGATAAAATCAATTTCGACGAGTTAGCTACAGCTAAAACAAATGATCCCGAATTACAAGAATTATTGAAAACCCTAACGGGTCACTCAGACCCAGACAGAAGTTTTTAAATCACTTCGCTATTTATCCCATCCGGAATTCGAACTACTAGAAACTTATTACAAAACGCTACATTTGGCTATCAATGTATAAAGACATTAAAAAATTGGGTATTAATATGTTCTTCTTGTCAACGTAATAAAATAACAAAACACTCCAATCCACCACTTCATCCACTTCCTGAATCAGAATTCAGTTTTCAACATATTCATTTATATCTGATTCATCTTCCTAGATGTCAACAATATAGATACGCTCTCACATTATCGCTCGTTTTTTACGATGGCCCGAAGCCATACCAATCCAACACGCTACAGTAGAAGAAATTATATCTGCTGTAACAAATGTCTGGATTTCACGTTTTGGTATTCCTAAATTCCTAACCAGCGATAACGCACTTATCTTTTTATCACGCCCTTGGACGAATTTCATATCCTTATTAGGGATTAAAAATATCCGATCTAGTGCATATCATCCCATTAGCCAGGAAATTATCTCACCTTAAAAGACGCTTTAAATTCACCTGGTATAGATTCTTGGCCATGGATATTTAGATCCAATATAAAAGCAGAATTACAAGTTTCTCCTGCCGAAATACTTTATAGGTCATCTCTTCGATTACCAAATATTTTTTTTCGACGAAAACAATTCTATTCAACCATCTGACATTTAAATGTTAGCATTTGCAGCAAGATTAAAGCGCTATGTCAGTGGGCAAAAATTTTTTTGCTAAAAATTATCCTAATCGTAACCCACATATTCAGAAGGATTTAGCATCATGCACACATGTGTACCTCGGAAATAGTACACATACGAAAGGCATCAAACCTAACTATTTAGGTCCTTTTAAAGTCTGTCAACGGACAGATAAATGCATGTCGCTGGAAGGCATTGCCGGGACAGTCAGTTTCGTCGGCTGAAACCAGCCTACTTTGTAGAATAACATAAGCTTCCGCATTCCATGTGTTTATTTGTGTGTTGCTTTTAATTTTTTACTTTTTCATGCATATATATGCTTGCCGTTTTTCTCTCTTTTCAGCTATCATCTCTGAAGTAGAAGGAAACGCCACATCAAAGGCGTTATTCATTATTTTATTAATGTTATTGTTACATTTTATTATTCTTATCATTTATTGTTATTATTAATAATGTTATTGTTATTAATTTTAAGGATTGTTGAAAAGATACAGGAGGTTTTGTAGCTAAATATAATCTTGCCCTTTTTTTCCCGGGTTATTAGCTTTCCTACCTGGCCTCTCTCCCTACCTTTTTATTTTTGCAGAAGGAGTAATGTTAGGATCTAGTACCCTTGGTTTAGCTGTTAATGCTACGGGGCAACAAAATATATAAACAAGTTAATAAAATATCTTGAAGTATTAACACGCATTTCAATTCAGTGCTTTATCTATAAAGGAATTACTTTAGTACTATACTACAAAGTAAT
>CALNHX010009183.1:0-52551 GCA_940337035.1 Agriotes lineatus | reverse complement strand
GTTTTGTCGGTTTTGTCCGGTTTTGTCGGTTTTGTCCGGTTTTGTCGGTTTTGTCCGATTTTGTCGGTTTTGTCCGGTTTTGTCTGTTTTGTCCGGTTTTGTCGGTTTTGTCCTGTTTTGTCGGTTTTGTCGGTTTTGTCCGGTTTTGTCGGTTTTGTCCGGTTTTGTCGGTTTTGTCCGGTTTTGTCGGTTTTGTCCGGTTTTGTCGGTTTTGTCCGGTTTTGTCTGTTTTGTCCGGTTTTGTCCGGTTTAGTCTGTTTTGTCCGGTTTTGTCGGTTTTGTCCGGTTTTGTCTGTTTTATCCGGTTTTGTCGGTTTTGTCCGGTTTTGTCGGTTTTGTCCGGTTTTGTCGGTTTTGTCCTGTTTTGTCGGTTTTGTCCGGTTTTGTCGGTTTTGTCCGGTTTTGTCGGTTTTGTCCGGTTTTGTCGGTTTTGTCCGGTTTTGTCCGGTTTTGTCGGTTTTGTCCGGTTTTGTCGGTTTTGTCCGGTTTTGTCGGTTTTGTCCGGTTTTGTCGGTTTTGTCCGGTTTTGTCGCGTTTGTCCGGTTTTGTCGTTTTTGTCCGGTTTTGTCGGTTTTGTCCTGTTTTGTCGGTTTTGTCCGGTTTTGTCGGTTTTGTCCGGTTTTGTCGGTTTTGTCGGTTTTGTCCGGTTTTGTCGGTTTTGTCCGGTTTTGTCCGGTTTAGTCTGTTTTGTCCGGTTTTGTCGGTTTTGTCCGGTTTTGTCTGTTTTATCCGGTTTTGTCGGTTTTGTCCGGTTTTGTCGGTTTTGTCCGGTTTTGTCGGTTTTGTCCTGTTTTGTCGGTTTTGTCCGGTTTTGTCGGTTTTGTCCGGTTTTGTCGGTTTTGTCCGGTTTTGTCGGTTTTGTCCGGTTTTGTCGGTTTTGTCCGGTTTTGTCTGTTTTGTCCGGTTTTGTCGGTTTTGTCCGGTTTTGTCTGTTTTATCCGGTTTTGTCTGTTTTGTCCGGTTTTGTCGGTTTTGTCCGGTTTTGTCTGTTTTGTCCGGTTTTGTCTGTTTAGTCCGGTTTTGTCTGTTTTGTCCGGTTTTGTCTATTTTGTCCGGTTTTGTCTGTTTTGTCCGGTTTTGTCTGTTTTGTCCGGTTTTGTCTGTTTTGTCCGGTTTTGTCTGTTTTGTCCAGTTTTGTCTGTTTTGTCCGGTTTTGTCGGTTTTGTCCGGTTTTGTCCGGTTTTGTCGGTTTTGTCGGTTTTGTCCGGTTTTATCCGGTTTTGTCGGTTTTGTCCGGTTTTGTCGGTTTTGTCCAGTTTTGTCGGTTTTGTCCGGTTTTGTCGGTTTTGTCCGGTTTTGTCGGTTTTGTCCGGTTTTGTCGCGTTTGTCCGGTTTTGTCGTTTTTGTCCGGTTTTGTCGGTTTTGTCCGGTTTTGTCGGTTTTGTCCGGTTTTGTCGGTTTTGTCCGGTTTTGTCGGTTTTGTCGGTTTTGTCCGGTTTTGTCGGTTTTGTCCGGTTTTGTCGGTTTTGTCCGGTTTTGTCGGTTTTGTCCGGTTTTGTCGGTTTTGTCCGGTTTTGTCTGTTTTGTCCGGTTTTGTCGGTTTTGTCCTGTTTTGTCGGTTTTGTCCGGTTTTGTCGGTTTTGTCCGGTTTTGTCGGTTTTGTCCGGTTTTGTCGGTTTTGTCCGGTTTTGTCGGTTTTGTCCGGTTTTGTCTGTTTTGTCCGGTTTTGTCGGTTTTGTCCTGTTTTGTCGGTTTTGTCCGGTTTTGTCGGTTTTGTCCGGTTTTGTCGGTTTTGTCCGGTTTTGTCGGTTTTGTCCGGTTTTGTCGGTTTTGTCCGGTTTTGTCGGTTTTGTCCGGTTTTGTCGGTTTTGTCCGGTTTTGTCTGTTTTGTCCGGTTTTGTCCGGTTTAGTCTGTTTTGTCCGGTTTTGTCGGTTTTGTCCGGTTTTGTCTGTTTTATCCGGTTTTGTCGGTTTTGTCCGGTTTTGTCGGTTTTGTCCGGTTTTGTCGGTTTTGTCCTGTTTTGTCGGTTTTGTCCGGTTTTGTCGGTTTTGTCCGGTTTTGTCGGTTTTGTCCGGTTTTGTCTGTTTTGTCCGGTTTTGTCTGTTTAGTCCGGTTTTGTCTGTTTTGTCCGGTTTTGTCTATTTTGTCCGGTTTTGTCTGTTTTGTCCGGTTTTGTCTGTTTTGTCCGGTTTTGTCTGTTTTGTCCGGTTTTGTCTGTTTTGTCCAGTTTTGTCTGTTTTGTCCGGTTTTGTCGGTTTTGTCCGGTTTTGTCCGGTTTTGTCGGTTTTGTCGGTTTTGTCCGGTTTTATCCGGTTTTGTCGGTTTTGTCCGGTTTTGTCGGTTTTGTCCGGTTTTGTCGGTTTTGTCCGGTTTTGTCGGTTTTGTCCGGTTTTGTCGGTTTTGTCCGGTTTTGTCGCGTTTGTCCGGTTTTGTCGTTTTTGTCCGGTTTTGTCGGTTTTGTCCGGTTTTGTCGGTTTTGTCCGGTTTTGTCGGTTTTGTCCGGTTTTGTCGGTTTTGTCGGTTTTGTCCGGTTTTGTCGGTTTTGTCCGGTTTTGTCGGTTTTGTCCGGTTTTGTCGGTTTTGTCCGGTTTTGTCGGTTTTGTCCGGTTTTGTCTGTTTTGTCCGGTTTTGTCGGTTTTGTCCTGTTTTGTCGGTTTTGTCCGGTTTTGTCGGTTTTGTCCGGTTTTGTCGGTTTTGTCCGGTTTTGTCGGTTTTGTCCGGTTTTGTCGGTTTTGTCCGGTTTTGTCGGTTTTGTCCGGTTTTGTCGGTTTTGTCCGGTTTTGTCTGTTTTGTCCGGTTTTGTCCGGTTTAGTCTGTTTTGTCCGGTTTTGTCGGTTTTGTCCGGTTTTGTCTGTTTTATCCGGTTTTGTCCGGTTTTGTCGGTTTTGTCCGGTTTTTTCGGTTTTGTCCGGTTTTGTCCGGTTTTGTCTGTTTTGTCCGGTTTTGTCCGGTTTTGTCGGTTTTGTCCGGTTTTGTCGGTTTTGTCCGGTTTTGTCTGTTTTGTCCGGTTTTGTCGGTTTTGTCCGGTTTTGTCGGTTTTGTGCGGTTTTGTCGTTTTTTTCCGGTTTTGTCGGTTTTGTCCGGTTTTGTCGGTTTTGTCCGGTTTTGTCGCTTTTGTCCGGTTTTGTCGGTTTTGTCCGGTTTTGTCGGTTTTGTCCGGTTTTGTCGGTTTTGTCCGGTTTTGTCGGTTTTGTCCGGTTTTGTCGGTTTTGTCCGGTTTTGTCGGTTTTGTCCGGTTTTGTCGGTTTTGTCCGGTTTTGTCGGTTTTGTCCGGTTTTGTCGGTTTTGTCCGGCTTTGTCGGTTTTGTCCTGTTTTGTCGGTTTTGTCCGGTTTTGTCGGTTTTGTCCGGTTTTGTCGGTTTTGTCCGGCTTTGTCGGTTTTGTCCTGTTTTGTCGGTTTTGTCCGGTTTTGTCGGTTTTGTCCGGTTTTGTCGGTTTTGTCCGGTTTTGTCGGTTTTGTCCGGTTTTTTCGGTTTTGTCCGGTTTTGTCTGTTTTGTCCGGTTTTGTCCGGTTTGGTCTGTTTTGTCCGGTTTTGTCGGTTTTGTCCGGTTTTGTCTGTTTTATCCGGTTCTGTCCGGTTTTGTCGGTTTTGTCCGGTTTTGTCGGTTTTGTCCGGTTTTGTCCGGTTTTGTCTGTTTTGTCCGGTTTTGTCCGGTTTTGTCGGTTTTGTCCGGTTTTGTCGGTTTTGTCCGGTTTTGTCTGTTTTGTCCGGTTTTGTCGGTTTTGTCCGGTTTTGTCGGTTTTGTGCGGTTTTGTCGTTTTTTTCCGGTTTGGTCGGTTTTGTCCGGTTTTGTCCGGTTTTGTCAGGTTTTGTCTGTTTTGTCCGGTTTTGTCCGGTTTTGTCGGTTTTGTCCGGTTTTGTCGGTTTTGTCCGGTTTTGTCGGTTTTGTCCGGTTTTGTCTGTTTTGTCCGGTTTTGTCGGTTTTGTCCGGTTTTGTCGGTTTTGTCCGGTTTTGTCGTTTTTCTCCGGTTTTGTCAGTTTTGTCCGGTTTTGTCGGTTTTGTCCGGTTTTGTCGGTTTTGTCCGGTTTTGTCGGTTTTGTCCGGTTTTGTCGGTTTTGTCCGGTTTTGTCGGTTTTGTCCGGTTTTGTCGGTTTTGTCCGGTTTTGTCGGTTTTGTCCGGTTTTGTCTGTTTTGTCCGGTTTTGTCGGTTTTGTCCGGTTTTCTCTGTTTTGTCCGGTTTTGTCGGTTTTGTCCGGTTTTGTCGGTTTTGTCCGGTTTTGTCTGTTTTGTCCGGTTTTGTCGGTTTTGTCCGGTTTTGTCTGTTTTGTCCGGTTTTGTCCGGTTTTGTCTGTTTTGTCCGGTTTTGTGCGGTTTAGTCTGTTTTGTCCGGTTTTGTCTGTTTTGTCCGGTTTTGTCGGTTTTGTCCGGTTTTGTCTGTTTTGTCCGGTTTTGTCTGTTTTGTCCGGTTTTGTCGGTTTTGTCCGGTTTTGTCTGTTTTATCCGGTTTTGTCTGTTTTGTCCGGTTTTGTCGGTTTTGTCCGGTTTTGTCTGTTTTGTCCGGTTTTGTCTGTTTAGTCCGGTTTTGTCTGTTTTGTCCGGTTTTGTCTATTTTGTCCGGTTTTGTCTGTTTTGTCCGGTTTTGTCTGTTTTGTCCGGTTTTGTCTGTTTTGTCCGGTTTTGTCTGTTTTGTCCAGTTTTGTCGGTTTTGTCCGGTTTTGTCGGTTTTGTCCGGTTTTGTCTGTTTTGTCCGGTTTTGTCCGGTTTTGTCTGTTTTGTCCGGTTTTGTCCGGTTTTGTCCGGTTTTGTCCGGTTTTGTCCGGTTTTGTCTGTTTTGTCCGGTTTTGTCGGTTTTGTCCGGTTTTGTCTGTTTTGTCCGGTTTTGTCGGTTTTTTCCGGTTTTGTCTGTTTTATCCGGTTTTGTCTGTTTTGTCCGGTTTTGTCGGTTTTGTCCGGTTTTGTCTGTTTTGTCCGGTTTTGTCTGTTTAGTCCGCTTTTGTCTGTTTTGTCCGGTTTTGTCTGTTTTGTCCGGTTTTGTCGGTTTTGTCCGGTTTTGTCTGTTTTGTCCGGTTTTGTCTGTTTTGTCCGGTTTTGTCTGTTTTGTCCGGTTTTGTCTGTTTTGTCCAGTTTTGTCTGTTTTGTCCGGTTTTGTCGGTTTTGTCCGGTTTTGTCCGGTTTTGTCGGTTTTGTCGGTTTTGTCCGGTTTTATCCGGTTTTGTCGGTTTTGTCCGGTTTTGTCGGTTTTGTCCGGTTTTGTCGGTTTTGTCCGGTTTTGTCGGTTTTGTCCGGTTTTGTCGGTTTTGTCCGGTTTTGTCGGTTTAGTCCGGTTTTGTCGGTTTTGTCCGGTTTTGTCGGTTTTGTCGGTTTTGTCCGGTTTTGTCCGGTTTTGTCTGTTTTGTCCGGTTTTGTCGGTTTTGTCCGGTTTTGTCTGTTTTGTCCGGTTTTGTCGGTTTTTTCCGGTTTTGTCTGTTTTATCCGGTTTTGTCTGTTTTGTCCGGTTTTGTCGGTTTTGTCCGGTTTTGTCTGTTTTGTCCGGTTTTGTCTGTTTAGTCCGCTTTTGTCTGTTTTGTCCGGTTTTGTCTGTTTTGTCCGGTTTTGTCGGTTTTGTCCGGTTTTGTCTGTTTTGTCCGGTTTTGTCTGTTTTGTCCGGTTTTGTCTGTTTTGTCCGGTTTTGTCTGTTTTGTCCAGTTTTGTCTGTTTTGTCCGGTTTTGTCGGTTTTGTCCGGTTTTGTCCGGTTTTGTCGGTTTTGTCGGTTTTGTCCGGTTTTATCCGGTTTTGTCGGTTTTGTCCGGTTTTGTCGGTTTTGTCCGGTTTTGTCGGTTTTGTCCGGTTTTGTCGGTTTTGTCCGGTTTTGTCGGTTTTGTCCGGTTTTGTCGGTTTTGTCCGGTTTTGTCGGTTTTGTCCGGTTTTGTCGGTTTTGTCGGTTTTGTCCGGTTTTGTCGGTTTTGTCCGGTTTTGTCGGTTTTGTCCGGTTTTGTCGGTTTTGTCCGGTTTTGTCGGTTTTGTCCGGTTTTGTCGGTTTTGTCCTGTTTTGTCGGTTTTGTCCGGTTTTGTCGGTTTTGTCCGGTTTTGTCGGTTTTGTCCGGTTTTGTCCGGTTTTGTCTGTTTTGTCCGGTTTTGTCCGGTTTTGTCGGTTTTGTCCGGTTTTGTCGGTTTTGTCCGGTTTTGTCTGTTTTGTCCGGTTTTGTCGGTTTTGTCCGGTTTTGTCGGTTTTGTGCGGTTTTGTCGGTTTTGTCCGGTTTTGTCCGGTTTTGTCGGTTTTGTCGGTTTTGTCCGGTTTTATCCGGTTTTGTCGGTTTTGTCCGGTTTTGTCGGTTTTGTCCTGTTTTGTCGGTTTTGTCCGGTTTTGTCGGTTTTGTCCTGTTTTGTCGGTTTTGTCCGGTTTTGTCGGTTTTGTCCGGTTTTGTCGGTTTTGTCTGTTTTGTCCGGTTTTGTCCGGTTTTGTCGGTTTTGTCCGGTTTTGTCGGTTTTGTCCGGTTTTGTCTGTTTTGTCCGGTTTTGTCGGTTTTGTCCGGTTTTGTCGGTTTTGTCCGGTTTTGTCGGTTTTGTCCGGTTTTGTCCGGTTTTGTCGGTTTTGTCGGTTTTGTCCGGTTTTATCCGGTTTTGTCGGTTTTGTCCGGTTTTGTCGGTTTTGTCCGGTTTTGTCGGTTTTGTCCGGTTTTGTCGGTTTTGTCCGGTTTTGTCGGTTTTGTCCGGTTTTGTCGCGTTTGTCCGGTTTTGTCGTTTTTGTCCGGTTTTGTCGGTTTTGTCCTGTTTTGTCGGTTTTGTCCGGTTTTGTCGGTTTTGTCCGGTTTTGTCGGTTTTGTCGGTTTTGTCCGGTTTTGTCGGTTTTGTCCGGTTTTGTCGGTTTTGTCCGGTTTTGTCGGTTTTGTCCGGTTTTGTCGGTTTTGTCCGGTTTTGTCGGTTTTGTCCGGTTTTGTCTATTTTGTCCGGTTTTGTCTGTTTTGTCCGGTTTTGTCTGTTTTGTCCGGTTTTGTCTGTTTTGTCCGGTTTTGTCTGTTTTGTCCAGTTTTGTCTGTTTTGTCCGGTTTTGTCGGTTTTGTCCGGTTTTGTCGGTTTTGTCCTGTTTTGTCGGTTTTGTCCGGTTTTGTCGGTTTTGTCCGGTTTTGTCGGTTTTGTCCGGTTTTGTCGGTTTTGTCCGGTTTTGTCGGTTTTGTCCGGTTTTGTCGGTTTTGTCCGGTTTTGTCGGTTTTGTCCGGTTTTGTCTGTTTTGTCCGGTTTTGTCCGGTTTAGTCTGTTTTGTCCGGTTTTTTCGGTTTTGTCCGGTTTTGTCTGTTTTATCCGGTTTTGTCCGGTTTTGTCGGTTTTGTCCGGTTTTGTCGGTTTTGTCCGGTTTTGTCCGGTTTTGTCGGTTTTGTAGGGTTTTGTCGGTTTTGTCCGGTTTTGTCTGTTTTGTCCGGTTTTGTCGGTTTTGTCCGGTTTTGTCGGTTTTGTGCGGTTTTGTCGTTTTTTTCCGGTTTTGTCGGTTTTGTCCGGTTTTGTCGGTTTTGTCCGGTTTTGTCGCTTTTGTCCGGTTTTGTCGGTTTTGTCCGGTTTTGTCGGTTTTGTCCGGTTTTGTCGGTTTTGTCCGGTTTTGTCTGTTTTGTCCAGTTTTGTCTGTTTTGTCCGGTTTTGTCGGTTTTGTCCGGTTTTATCCGGTTTTGTCGGTTTTGTCCGGTTTTGTCGTTTTTTTCCGGTTTTGTCGGTTTTGTCCGGTTTTGTCGGTTTTGTCCGGTTTTGTCGGTTTTGTCGGTTTTGTCCGGTTTTATCCGGTTTTGTCGGTTTTGTGCGGTTTTGTCGTTTTTTTCCGGTTTTGTCGGTTTTGTCCGGTTTTGTCGGTTTTGTCCGGTTTTGTCGCTTTTGTCCGGTTTTGTCGGTTTTGTCCGGTTTTGTCGGTTTTTTCCGGTTTTGTCTGTTTTATCCGGTTTTGTCTGTTTTGTCCGGTTTTGTCGGTTTTGTCCGGTTTTGTCTGTTTTGTCCGGTTTTGTCTGTTTAGTCCGCTTTTGTCTGTTTTGTCCGGTTTTGTCTGTTTTGTCCGGTTTTGTCGGTTTTGTCCGGTTTTGTCTGTTTTGTCCGGTTTTGTCTGTTTTGTCCGGTTTTGTCTGTTTTGTCCGGTTTTGTCTGTTTTGTCCAGTTTTGTCTGTTTTGTCCGGTTTTGTCGGTTTTGTCCGGTTTTGTCCGGTTTTGTCGGTTTTGTCGGTTTTGTCCGGTTTTATCCGGTTTTGTCGGTTTTGTCCGGTTTTGTCGGTTTTGTCCGGTTTTGTCGGTTTTGTCCGGTTTTGTCGGTTTTGTCCGGTTTTGTCGGTTTTGTCCGGTTTTGTCGGTTTTGTCCGGTTTTGTCGGTTTTGTCCGGTTTTGTCGGTTTTGTCGGTTTTGTCCGGTTTTGTCGGTTTTGTCCGGTTTTGTCGGTTTTGTCCGGTTTTGTCGGTTTTGTCCGGTTTTGTCGGTTTTGTCCGGTTTTGTCGGTTTTGTCCTGTTTTGTCGGTTTTGTCCGGTTTTGTCGGTTTTGTCCGGTTTTGTCGGTTTTGTCCGGTTTTGTCCGGTTTTGTCTGTTTTGTCCGGTTTTGTCCGGTTTTGTCGGTTTTGTCCGGTTTTGTCGGTTTTGTCCGGTTTTGTCTGTTTTGTCCGGTTTTGTCGGTTTTGTCCGGTTTTGTCGGTTTTGTGCGGTTTTGTCGGTTTTGTCCGGTTTTGTCCGGTTTTGTCGGTTTTGTCGGTTTTGTCCGGTTTTATCCGGTTTTGTCGGTTTTGTCCGGTTTTGTCGGTTTTGTCCTGTTTTGTCGGTTTTGTCCGGTTTTGTCGGTTTTGTCCTGTTTTGTCGGTTTTGTCCGGTTTTGTCGGTTTTGTCCGGTTTTGTCGGTTTTGTCTGTTTTGTCCGGTTTTGTCCGGTTTTGTCGGTTTTGTCCGGTTTTGTCGGTTTTGTCCGGTTTTGTCTGTTTTGTCCGGTTTTGTCGGTTTTGTCCGGTTTTGTCGGTTTTGTCCGGTTTTGTCGGTTTTGTCCGGTTTTGTCCGGTTTTGTCGGTTTTGTCGGTTTTGTCCGGTTTTATCCGGTTTTGTCGGTTTTGTCCGGTTTTGTCGGTTTTGTCCGGTTTTGTCGGTTTTGTCCGGTTTTGTCGGTTTTGTCCGGTTTTGTCGGTTTTGTCCGGTTTTGTCGCGTTTGTCCGGTTTTGTCGTTTTTGTCCGGTTTTGTCGGTTTTGTCCTGTTTTGTCGGTTTTGTCCGGTTTTGTCGGTTTTGTCCGGTTTTGTCGGTTTTGTCGGTTTTGTCCGGTTTTGTCGGTTTTGTCCGGTTTTGTCGGTTTTGTCCGGTTTTGTCGGTTTTGTCCGGTTTTGTCGGTTTTGTCCGGTTTTGTCGGTTTTGTCCGGTTTTGTCTATTTTGTCCGGTTTTGTCTGTTTTGTCCGGTTTTGTCTGTTTTGTCCGGTTTTGTCTGTTTTGTCCGGTTTTGTCTGTTTTGTCCAGTTTTGTCTGTTTTGTCCGGTTTTGTCGGTTTTGTCCGGTTTTGTCGGTTTTGTCCTGTTTTGTCGGTTTTGTCCGGTTTTGTCGGTTTTGTCCGGTTTTGTCGGTTTTGTCCGGTTTTGTCGGTTTTGTCCGGTTTTGTCGGTTTTGTCCGGTTTTGTCGGTTTTGTCCGGTTTTGTCGGTTTTGTCCGGTTTTGTCTGTTTTGTCCGGTTTTGTCCGGTTTAGTCTGTTTTGTCCGGTTTTTTCGGTTTTGTCCGGTTTTGTCTGTTTTATCCGGTTTTGTCCGGTTTTGTCGGTTTTGTCCGGTTTTGTCGGTTTTGTCCGGTTTTGTCCGGTTTTGTCGGTTTTGTAGGGTTTTGTCGGTTTTGTCCGGTTTTGTCTGTTTGTCCGGTTTTGTCGGTTTTGTCCGGTTTTGTCGGTTTTGTGCGGTTTTGTCGTTTTTTTCCGGTTTTGTCGGTTTTGTCCGGTTTTGTCGGTTTTGTCCGGTTTTGTCGCTTTTGTCCGGTTTTGTCGGTTTTGTCCGGTTTTGTCGGTTTTGTCCGGTTTTGTCGGTTTTGTCCGGTTTTGTCTGTTTTGTCCAGTTTTGTCTGTTTTGTCCGGTTTTGTCGGTTTTGTCCGGTTTTATCCGGTTTTGTCGGTTTTGTCCGGTTTTGTCGTTTTTTTCCGGTTTTGTCGGTTTTGTCCGGTTTTGTCGGTTTTGTCCGGTTTTGTCGGTTTTGTCGGTTTTGTCCGGTTTTATCCGGTTTTGTCGGTTTTGTGCGGTTTTGTCGTTTTTTTCCGGTTTTGTCGGTTTTGTCCGGTTTTGTCGGTTTTGTCCGGTTTTGTCGCTTTTGTCCGGTTTTGTCGGTTTTGTCCGGTTTTGTCGGTTTTGTCCTGTTTTGTCGGTTTTGTCCGGTTTTGTCGGTTTTGTCCGGTTTTGTCGGTTTTGTCGGTTTTGTCGCGTTTGTCCGGTTTTGTCGTTTTTGTCCGGTTTTGTCGGTTTTGTCCTGTTTTGTCGGTTTTGTCCGGTTTTGTCGGTTTTGTCCGGTTTTGTCGGTTTTGTCGGTTTTGTCCGGTTTTGTCGGTTTTGTCCGGTTTTGTCGGTTTTGTCCGGTTTTGTCGGTTTTGTCCGGTTTTGTCGGTTTTGTCCGGTTTTGTCGCGTTTGTCCGGTTTTGTCGTTTTTGTCCGGTTTTGTCGGTTTTGTCCTGTTTTGTCGGTTTTGTCCGGTTTTGTCGGTTTTGTCCGGTTTTGTCGGTTTTGTCGGTTTTGTCCGGTTTTGTCGGTTTTGTCCGGTTTTGTCGGTTTTGTCCGGTTTTGTCGGTTTTGTCCGGTTTTGTCGGTTTTGTCCGGTTTTGTCGCGTTTGTCCGGTTTTGTCGTTTTTGTCCGGTTTTGTCGGTTTTGTCCTGTTTTGTCGGTTTTGTCCGGTTTTGTCGGTTTTGTCCGGTTTTGTCGGTTTTGTCGGTTTTGTCCGGTTTTGTCGGTTTTGTCCGGTTTTGTCGGTTTTGTCCGGTTTTGTCGGTTTTGTCCGGTTTTGTCGGTTTTGTCCGGTTTTGTCGGTTTTGTCCGGTTTTGTCTATTTTGTCCGGTTTTGTCTGTTTTGTCCGGTTTTGTCTGTTTTGTCCGGTTTTGTCTGTTTTGTCCGGTTTTGTCTGTTTTGTCCAGTTTTGTCTGTTTTGTCCGGTTTTGTCGGTTTTGTCCGGTTTTGTCCGGTTTTGTCGGTTTTGTCGGTTTTGTCCGGTTTTTTCGGTTTTGTCCGGTTTTGTCTGTTTTATCCGGTTTTGTCCGGTTTTGTCGGTTTTGTCCGGTTTTGTCGGTTTTGTCCGGTTTTGTCCGGGGGGTTTTTGTCTGTTTTGTCCGGTTTTGTCCGGTTTTGTCGGTTTTGTCCGGTTTTGTCGGTTTTGTCCGGTTTTGTCTGTTTTGTCCGGTTTTGTCTATTTTGTCCGGTTTTGTCTGTTTTGTCCGGTTTTGTCTGTTTTGTCCGGTTTTGTCTGTTTTGTCCGGTTTTGTCTGTTTTGTCCAGTTTTGTCTGTTTTGTCCGGTTTTGTCGGTTTTGTCCGGTTTTGTCCGGTTTTGTCGGTTTTGTCGGTTTTGTCCGGTTTTATCCGGTTTTGTCGGTTTTGTCCGGTTTTGTCGGTTTTGTCCGGTTTTGTCGGTTTTGTCCGGTTTTGTCGGTTTTGTCCGGTTTTGTCGGTTTTGTCCGGTTTTGTCGGTTTTGTCCGGTTTTGTCGCGTTTGTCCGGTTTTGTCGGTTTTGTCCGGTTTTGTCGGTTTTGTGCGGTTTTGTCGTTTTTTTCCGGTTTTGTCGGTTTTGTCCGGTTTTGTCGGTTTTGTCCGGTTTTGTCGCTTTTGTCCGGTTTTGTCGGTTTTGTCCGGTTTTGTCGGTTTTGTCCGGTTTTGTCGGTTTTGTCCGGTTTTGTCTGTTTTGTCCAGTTTTGTCTGTTTTGTCCGGTTTTGTCGGTTTTGTCCGGTTTTATCCGGTTTTGTCGGTTTTGTCCGGTTTTGTCGTTTTTTTCCGGTTTTGTCGGTTTTGTCCGGTTTTGTCGGTTTTGTCCGGTTTTGTCGGTTTTGTCGGTTTTGTCCGGTTTTATCCGGTTTTGTCGGTTTTGTGCGGTTTTGTCGTTTTTTTCCGGTTTTGTCGGTTTTGTCCGGTTTTGTCGGTTTTGTCGGTTTTGTCCGGTTTTGTCGGTTTTGTCCGGTTTTGTCTGTTTTGTCCAGTTTTGTCTGTTTTGTCCGGTTTTGTCGGTTTTGTCCGGTTTTATCCGGTTTTGTCGGTTTTGTCCGGTTTTGTCGTTTTTTTCCGGTTTTGTCGGTTTTGTCCGGTTTTGTCGCGTTTGTCCGGTTTTGTCGTTTTTGTCCGGTTTTGTCGGTTTTGTCCGGTTTTGTCGGTTTTGTCCGGTTTTGTCGGTTTTGTCCGGTTTTGTCGGTTTTGTCGGTTTTGTCCGGTTTTGTCGGTTTTGTCCGGTTTTGTCGGTTTTGTCCGGTTTTGTCGGTTTTGTCCGGTTTTGTCGGTTTTGTCCGGTTTTGTCGGTTTTGTCCGGTTTTGTCGGTTTTGTCCTGTTTTGTCGGTTTTGTCCGGTTTTGTCGGTTTTGTCCGGTTTTGTCGGTTTTGTCCGGTTTTGTCGGTTTTGTCCGGTTTTGTCCGGTTTTGTCGGTTTTGTCCGGTTTTGTCGGTTTTGTCCGGTTTTGTCTGTTTTGTCCGGTTTTGTCCGGTTTAGTCTGTTTTGTCCGGTTTTGTCGGTTTTGTCCGGTTTTGTCTGTTTTATCCGGTTTTGTCCGGTTTTGTCGGTTTTGTCCGGTTTTGTCGGTTTTGTCCGGTTTTGTCCGGTTTTGTCTGTTTTGTCCGGTTTTGTCCGGTTTTGTCGGTTTTGTCCGGTTTTGTCGGTTTTGTCCGGTTTTGTCGGTTTTGTCCGGTTTTGTCGGTTTTGTGCGGTTTTGTCGTTTTTTTCCGGTTTTGTCGGTTTTGTCCGGTTTTGTCGGTTTTGTCCGGTTTTGTCCGTTTTGTCCGGTTTTGTCTGTTTTGTCCGGTTTTGTCCGGTTTTGTCCGGTTTTGTCCGGTTTTGTCCGGTTTTGTCTGTTTTGTCCGGTTTTGTCGGTTTTGTCCGGTTTTGTCTGTTTTGTCCGGTTTTGTCGGTTTTTTCCGGTTTTGTCTGTTTTATCCGGTTTTGTCTGTTTTGTCCGGTTTTGTCGGTTTTGTCCGGTTTTGTCTGTTTTGTCCGGTTTTGTCTGTTTAGTCCGCTTTTGTCTGTTTTGTCCGGTTTTGTCTGTTTAGTCCGCTTTTGTCTGTTTTATCCGGTTTTGTCGGTTTTGTCGGTTTTGTCCGGTTTTGTCGGTTTTGTCCGGTTTTGTCGGTTTTGTCCGGTTTTGTCGGTTTTGTCCGGTTTTGTCGGTTTTGTCCGGTTTTGTCGGTTTTGTCCTGTTTTGTCGGTTTTGTCCGGTTTTGTCGGTTTTGTCCGGTTTTGTCGGTTTTGTCCGGTTTTGTCGGTTTTGTCCGGTTTTGTCGGTTTTGTCCGGTTTTGTCGGTTTTGTCCGGTTTTGTCGGTTTTGTCCGGTTTTGTCTGTTTTGTCCGGTTTTGTCCGGTTTAGTCTGTTTTGTCCGGTTTTTTCGGTTTTGTCCGGTTTTGTCTGTTTTATCCGGTTTTGTCCGGTTTTGTCGGTTTTGTCCGGTTTTGTCGGTTTTGTCCGGTTTTGTCCGGTTTTGTCGGTTTTGTCCGGTTTTGTCGGTTTTGTCCGGTTTTGTCTGTTTTGTCCGGTTTTGTCGGTTTTGTCCGGTTTTGTCGGTTTTGTGCGGTTTTGTCGTTTTTTTCCGGTTTTGTCGGTTTTGTCCGGTTTTGTCGGTTTTGTCCGGTTTTGTCGCTTTTGTCCGGTTTTGTCGGTTTTGTCCGGTTTTGTCGGTTTTGTCCGGTTTTGTCGGTTTTGTCCGGTTTTGTCTGTTTTGTCCAGTTTTGTCTGTTTTGTCCGGTTTTGTCGGTTTTGTCCGGTTTTATCCGGTTTTGTCGGTTTTGTCCGGTTTTGTCGTTTTTTTCCGGTTTTGTCGGTTTTGTCCGGTTTTGTCGGTTTTGTCCGGTTTTGTCGGTTTTGTCGGTTTTGTCCGGTTTTATCCGGTTTTGTCGGTTTTGTGCGGTTTTGTCGTTTTTTTCCGGTTTTGTCGGTTTTGTCCGGTTTTGTCGGTTTTGTCCGGTTTTGTCGCTTTTGTCCGGTTTTGTCGGTTTTGTCCGGTTTTGTCGGTTTTGTCCGGTTTTGTCGGTTTTGTCCGGTTTTGTCTGTTTTGTCCAGTTTTGTCTGTTTTGTCCGGTTTTGTCGGTTTTGTCCGGTTTTGTCCGGTTTTGTCGGTTTTGTCGGTTTTGTCCGGTTTTATCCGGTTTTGTCGGTTTTGTCCGGTTTTGTCGGTTTTGTCCGGTTTTGTCGGTTTTGTCCGGTTTTGTCGGTTTTGTCCGGTTTTGTCGGTTTTGTCCGGTTTTGTCGCGTTTGTCCGGTTTTGTCGTTTTTGTCCGGTTTTGTCGGTTTTGTCCTGTTTTGTCGGTTTTGTCCGGTTTTGTCGGTTTTGTCCGGTTTTGTCGGTTTTGTCGGTTTTGTCCGGTTTTGTCGGTTTTGTCCGGTTTTGTCGGTTTTGTCCGGTTTTGTCGGTTTTGTCCGGTTTTGTCGGTTTTGTCCGGTTTTGTCGGTTTTGTCCGGTTTTGTCTATTTTGTCCGGTTTTGTCTGTTTTGTCCGGTTTTGTCTGTTTTGTCCGGTTTTGTCTGTTTTGTCCGGTTTTGTCTGTTTTGTCCAGTTTTGTCTGTTTTGTCCGGTTTTGTCGGTTTTGTCCGGTTTTGTCCGGTTTTGTCGGTTTTGTCGGTTTTGTCCGGTTTTTTCGGTTTTGTCCGGTTTTGTCTGTTTTATCCGGTTTTGTCCGGTTTTGTCGGTTTTGTCCGGTTTTGTCGGTTTTGTCCGGTTTTGTCCGGTTTTGTCTGTTTTGTCCGGTTTTGTCCGGTTTTGTCGGTTTTGTCCGGTTTTGTCGGTTTTGTCCGGTTTTGTCGGTTTTGTCCGGTTTTGTCGGTTTTGTCCGGTTTTGTCTGTTTTGTCCGGTTTTGTCGGTTTTGTCCGGTTTTCTCTGTTTTGTCCGGTTTTGTCGGTTTTGTCCGGTTTTGTCGGTTTTGTCCGGTTTTGTCTGTTTTGTCCGGTTTTGTCGGTTTTGTCCGGTTTTGTCTGTTTTGTCCGGTTTTGTCCGGTTTTGTCTGTTTTGTCCGGTTTTGTCGCGTTTGTCCGGTTTTGTCTGTTTTGTCCGGTTTTGTCTGTTTTGTCCGGTTTTGTCTGTTTTGTCCGGTTTTGTCTGTTTTGTCCAGTTTTGTCTGTTTTGTCCGGTTTTGTCGGTTTTGTCCGGTTTTGTCCGGTTTTGTCGGTTTTGTCGGTTTTGTCCGGTTTTTTCGGTTTTGTCCGGTTTTGTCTGTTTTATCCGGTTTTGTCGGTTTTGTCCGGTTTTGTCGGTTTTGTCCGGTTTTGTCGGTTTTGTCCGGTTTTGTCTGTTTTGTCCGGTTTTGTCGGTTTTGTCCGGTTTTCTCTGTTTTGTCCGGTTTTGTCGGTTTTGTCCGGTTTTGTCGGTTTTGTCCGGTTTTGTCTGTTTTGTCCGGTTTTGTCGGTTTTGTCCGGTTTTGTCTGTTTTGTCCGGTTTTGTCCGGTTTTGTCTGTTTTGTCCGGTTTTGTCGCGTTTGTCCGGTTTTGTCGTTTTTGTCCGGTTTTGTCGGTTTTGTCCTGTTTTGTCGCGTTTGTCCGGTTTTGTCGTTTTTGTCCGGTTTTGTCGGTTTTGTCCTGTTTTGTCGGTTTTGTCCGGTTTTGTCGGTTTTGTCCGGTTTTGTCGGTTTTGTCGGTTTTGTCCGGTTTTGTCGGTTTTGTCCGGTTTTGTCGGTTTTGTCCGGTTTTGTCGGTTTTGTCCGGTTTTGTCGGTTTTGTCCGGTTTTGTCGGTTTTGTCCGGTTTTGTCTATTTTGTCCGGTTTTGTCTGTTTTGTCCGGTTTTGTCGTTTTGTCCGGTTTTGTCTGTTTTGTCCGGTTTTGTCTGTTTTGTCCAGTTTTGTCTGTTTTGTCCGGTTTTGTCGGTTTTGTCCGGTTTTGTCCGGTTTTGTCGGTTTTGTCGGTTTTGTCCGGTTTTTTCGGTTTTGTCCGGTTTTGTCTGTTTTATCCGGTTTTGTCCGGTTTTGTCGGTTTTGTCCGGTTTTGTCGGTTTTGTCCGGTTTTGTCCGGTTTTGTCTGTTTTGTCCGGTTTTGTCCGGTTTTGTCGGTTTTGTCCGGTTTTGTCGGTTTTGTCCGGTTTTGTCTGTTTTGTCCGGTTTTGTCTATTTTGTCCGGTTTTGTCTGTTTTGTCCGGTTTTGTCTGTTTTGTCCGGTTTTGTCTGTTTTGTCCGGTTTTGTCTGTTTTGTCCAGTTTTGTCTGTTTTGTCCGGTTTTGTCGGTTTTGCCCGGTTTTGTCCGGTTTTGTCGGTTTTGTCGGTTTTGTCCGGTTTTATCCGGTTTTGTCGGTTTTGTCCGGTTTTGTCGGTTTTGTCCGGTTTTGTCGGTTTTGTCCGGTTTTGTCGGTTTTGTCCGGTTTTGTCGGTTTTGTCCGGTTTTGTCGCGTTTGTCCGGTTTTGTCGTTTTTGTCCGGTTTTGTCGGTTTTGTCCGGTTTTGTCGGTTTTGTCCGGTTTTGTCGGTTTTGTCCGGTTTTGTCGGTTTTGTCGGTTTTGTCCGGTTTTGTCGGTTTTGTCCGGTTTTGTCGGTTTTGTCCGGTTTTGTCGGTTTTGTCCGGTTTTGTCGGTTTTGTCCGGTTTTGTCGGTTTTGTCCGGTTTTGTCGGTTTTGTCCTGTTTTGTCGGTTTTGTCCGGTTTTGTCGGTTTTGTCCGGTTTTGTCGGTTTTGTCCGGTTTTGTCGGTTTTGTCCGGTTTTGTCCGGTTTTGTCGGTTTTGTCCGGTTTTGTCGGTTTTGTCCGGTTTTGTCTGTTTTGTCCGGTTTTGTCCGGTTTAGTCTGTTTTGTCCGGTTTTGTCGGTTTTGTCCGGTTTTGTCTGTTTTGTCCGGTTTTGTCCGGTTTAGTCTGTTTTGTCCGGTTTTGTCGGTTTTGTCCGGTTTTGTCTGTTTTATCCGGTTTTGTCCGGTTTTGTCGGTTTTGTCCGGTTTTGTCCGGTTTTGTCGGTTTTGTCCGGTTTTGTCGGTTTTGTCCGGTTTTGTCTGTTTTATCCGGTTTTGTCCGGTTTTGTCGGTTTTGTCCGGTTTTGTCGGTTTTGTCCGGTTTTGTCCGGTTTTGTCTGTTTTGTCCGGTTTTGTCCGGTTTTGTCTGTTTTGTCCGGTTTTGTCTGTTTAGTCCGCTTTTGTCTGTTTTGTCCGGTTTTGTCTGTTTAGTCCGCTTTTGTCTGTTTTATCCGGTTTTGTCGGTTTTGTCGGTTTTGTCCGGTTTTGTCGGTTTTGTCCGGTTTTGTCGGTTTTGTCCGGTTTTGTCGGTTTTGTCCGGTTTTGTCGGTTTTGTCCGGTTTTGTCGGTTTTGTCCTGTTTTGTCGGTTTTGTCCGGTTTTGTCGGTTTTGTCCGGTTTTGTCGGTTTTGTCCGGTTTTGTCGGTTTTGTCCGGTTTTGTCGGTTTTGTCCGGTTTTGTCGGTTTTGTCCGGTTTTGTCGGTTTTGTCCGGTTTTGTCTGTTTTGTCGGTTTTGTCGGTTTTGTCCGGTTTTGTCGGTTTTGTCCGGTTTTGTCGGTTTTGTCCGGTTTTGTCGGTTTTGTCCGGTTTTGTCGGTTTTGTCCGGTTTTGTCGGTTTTGTCCGGTTTTGTCGGTTTTGTCCTGTTTTGTCGGTTTTGTCCGGTTTTGTCGGTTTTGTCCGGTTTTGTCGGTTTGGTCCGGTTTTGTCGGTTTTGTCCGGTTTTGTCCGGTTTTGTCGGTTTTGTCCGGTTTTGTCCGGTTTTGTCGGTTTTGTCCGGTTTTGTCGGTTTTGTCCGGTTTTGTCGGTTTTGTCCGGTTTTGTCGGTTTTGTCCGGTTTTGTCGGTTTTGTCCGGTTTTGTCGGTTTTGTCCGGTTTTGTCCGGTTTTGTCGGTTTTGTCGGTTTTGTCCGGTTTTGTCGGTTTTGTCCGGTTTTGTCGGTTTTGTCCGGTTTTGTCGGTTTTGTCCGGTTTTGTCGGTTTTGTCCGGTTTTGTCGGTTTTGTCCGGTTTTGTCGGTTTTGTCCTGTTTTGTCGGTTTTGTCCGGTTTTGTCGGTTTTGTCCGGTTTTGTCGGTTTTGTCCGGTTTTGTCGGTTTTGTCCGGTTTTGTCCGGTTTTGTCGGTTTTGTCCGGTTTTGTCGGTTTTGTCCGGTTTTGTCTGTTTTGTCCGGTTTTGTCCGTTTAGTCTGTTTTGTCCGGTTTTGTCGGTTTTGTCCGGTTTTGTCTGTTTTGTCCGGTTTTGTCCGGTTTAGTCTGTTTTGTCCGGTTTTGTCGGTTTTGTCCGGTTTTGTCTGTTTTATCCGGTTTTGTCCGGTTTTGTCGGTTTTGTCCGGTTTTGTCCGGTTTTGTCGGTTTTGTCCGGTTTTGTCGGTTTTGTCCGGTTTTGTCTGTTTTATCCGGTTTTGTCCGGTTTTGTCGGTTTTGTCCGGTTTTGTCGGTTTTGTCCGGTTTTGTCCGGTTTTGTCTGTTTTGTCCGGTTTTGTCCGGTTTTGTCTGTTTTGTCCGGTTTTGTCTGTTTAGTCCGCTTTTGTCTGTTTTGTCCGGTTTTGTCTGTTTAGTCCGCTTTTGTCTGTTTTATCCGGTTTTGTCGGTTTTGTCGGTTTTGTCCGGTTTTGTCGGTTTTGTCCGGTTTTGTCGGTTTTGTCCGGTTTTGTCGGTTTTGTCCGGTTTTGTCGGTTTTGTCCGGTTTTGTCGGTTTTGTCCTGTTTTGTCGGTTTTGTCCGGTTTTGTCGGTTTTGTCCGGTTTTGTCGGTTTTGTCCGGTTTTGTCGGTTTTGTCCGGTTTTGTCGGTTTTGTCCGGTTTTGTCGGTTTTGTCCGGTTTTGTCGGTTTTGTCCGGTTTTGTCTGTTTTGTCCGGTTTTGTCCGGTTTAGTCTGTTTTGTCCGGTTTTTTCGGTTTTGTCCGGTTTTGTCTGTTTTATCCGGTTTTGTCCGGTTTAGTCGGTTTTGTCCGGTTTTGTCGGTTTTGTCCGGTTTTGTCCGGTTTTGTCGGTTTTGTCCGGTTTTGTCGGTTTTGTCCGGTTTTGTCTGTTTTGTCCGGTTTTGTCGGTTTTGTCCGGTTTTGTCGGTTTTGTGCGGTTTTGTCGTTTTTTTCCGGTTTTGTCGGTTTTGTCCGGTTTTGTCGGATTTGTCCGGTTTTGTCGCTTTTGTCCGGTTTTGTCGGTTTTGTCCGGTTTTGTCGGTTTTGTCCGGTTTTGTCGGTTTTGTCCGGTTTTGTCTGTTTTGTCCAGTTTTGTCTGTTTTGTCCGGTTTTGTCGGTTTTGTCCGGTTTTATCCGGTTTTGTCGGTTTTGTCCGGTTTTGTCGTTTTTTTCCGGTTTTGTCGGTTTTGTCCGGTTTTGTCGGTTTTGTCCGGTTTTGTCGGTTTTGTCGGTTTTGTCCGGTTTTATCCGGTTTTGTCGGTTTTGTGCGGTTTTGTCGTTTTTTTCCGGTTTTGTCGGTTTTGTCCGGTTTTGTCGGTTTTGTCCGGTTTTGTCGCTTTTGTCCGGTTTTGTCGGTTTTGTCCGGTTTTGTCGGTTTTGTCCGGTTTTGTCGGTTTTGTCCGGTTTTGTCTGTTTTGTCCAGTTTTGTCTGTTTTGTCCGGTTTTGTCGGTTTTGTCCGGTTTTGTCCGGTTTTGTCGGTTTTGTCGGTTTTGTCCGGTTTTATCCGGTTTTGTCGGTTTTGTCCGGTTTTGTCGGTTTTGTCCGGTTTTGTCGGTTTTGTCCGGTTTTGTCGGTTTTGTCCGGTTTTGTCGGTTTTTTCCGGTTTTGTCGCGTTTGTCCGGTTTTGTCGTTTTTGTCCGGTTTTGTCGGTTTTGTCCTGTTTTGTCGGTTTTGTCCGGTTTTGTCGGTTTTGTCCGGTTTTGTCGGTTTTGTCGGTTTTGTCCGGTTTTGTCGGTTTTGTCCGGTTTTGTCGGTTTTGTCCGGTTTTGTCGGTTTTGTCCGGTTTTGTCGGTTTTGTCCGGTTTTGTCGGTTTTGTCCGGTTTTGTCTATTTTGTCCGGTTTTGTCTGTTTTGTCCGGTTTTGTCTGTTTTGTCCGGTTTTGTCTGTTTTGTCCGGTTTTGTCTGTTTTGTCCAGTTTTGTCTGTTTTGTCCGGTTTTGTCGGTTTTGTCCGGTTTTGTCCGGTTTTGTCGGTTTTGTCGGTTTTGTCCGGTTTTTTCGGTTTTGTCCGGTTTTGTCTGTTTTATCCGGTTTTGTCCGGTTTTGTCGGTTTTGTCCGGTTTTGTCGGTTTTGTCCGGTTTTGTCCGGTTTTGTCTGTTTTGTCCGGTTTTGTCCGGTTTTGTCGGTTTTGTCCGGTTTTGTCGGTTTTGTCCGGTTTTGTCGGTTTTGTCCGGTTTTGTTGGTTTTGTCCGGTTTTGTCTGTTTTGTCCGGTTTTGTCGGTTTTGTCCGGTTTTCTCTGTTTTGTCCGGTTTTGTCGATTTTGTCCGGTTTTGTCGGTTTTGTCCGGTTTTGTCTGTTTTGTCCGGTTTTGTCGGTTTTGTCCGGTTTTGTCGGTTTTGTCCGGTTTTGTCGGTTTTGTCGGTTTTGTCCGGTTTTGTCGGTTTTGTCCGGTTTTGTCGGTTTTGTCCGGTTTTGTCGGTTTTGTCCGGTTTTGTCGGTTTTGTCCGGTTTTGTCGGTTTTGTCCGGTTTTGTCTATTTTGTCCGGTTTTGTCTGTTTTGTCCGGTTTTGTCTGTTTTGTCCGGTTTTGTCTGTTTTGTCCGGTTTTGTCTGTTTTGTCCAGTTTTGTCTGTTTTGTCCGGTTTTGTCGGTTTTGTCCGGTTTTGTCGGTTTTGTCCTGTTTTGTCGGTTTTGTCCGGTTTTGTCGGTTTTGTCCGGTTTTGTCGGTTTTGTCCGGTTTTGTCGGTTTTGTCCGGTTTTGTCGGTTTTGTCCGGTTTTGTCTGTTTTGTCCGGTTTTGTCCGGTTTAGTCTGTTTTGTCCGGTTTTTTCGGTTTTGTCCGGTTTTGTCTGTTTTATCCGGTTTTGTCCGGTTTTGTCGGTTTTGTCCGGTTTTGTCGGTTTTGTCCGGTTTTGTCCGGTTTTGTCGGTTTTGTAGGGTTTTGTCGGTTTTGTCCGGTTTTGTCTGTTTTGTCCGGTTTTGTCGGTTTTGTCCGGTTTTGTCGGTTTTGTGCGGTTTTGTCGTTTTTTTCCGGTTTTGTCGGTTTTGTCCGGTTTTGTCGGTTTTGTCCGGTTTTGTCGCTTTTGTCCGGTTTTGTCGGTTTTGTCCGGTTTTGTCGGTTTTGTCCGGTTTTGTCGGTTTTGTCCGGTTTTGTCTGTTTTGTCCAGTTTTGTCTGTTTTGTCCGGTTTTGTCGGTTTTGTCCGGTTTTATCCGGTTTTGTCGGTTTTGTCCGGTTTTGTCGTTTTTTTCCGGTTTTGTCGGTTTTGTCCGGTTTTGTCGGTTTTGTCCGGTTTTGTCGGTTTTGTCGGTTTTGTCCGGTTTTATCCGGTTTTGTCGGTTTTGTGCGGTTTTGTCGTTTTTTTCCGGTTTTGTCGGTTTTGTCCGGTTTTGTCGGTTTTGTCCGGTTTTGTCGCTTTTGTCCGGTTTTGTCGGTTTTGTCCGGTTTTGTCGGTTTTGTCCTGTTTTGTCGGTTTTGTCCGGTTTTGTCGGTTTTGTCCGGTTTTGTCGGTTTTGTCGGTTTTGTCGCGTTTGTCCGGTTTTGTCGTTTTTGTCCGGTTTTGTCGGTTTTGTCCTGTTTTGTCGGTTTTGTCCGGTTTTGTCGGTTTTGTCCGGTTTTGTCGGTTTTGTCGGTTTTGTCCGGTTTTGTCGGTTTTGTCCGGTTTTGTCGGTTTTGTCCGGTTTTGTCGGTTTTGTCCGGTTTTGTCGGTTTTGTCCGGTTTTGTCGGTTTTGTCCGGTTTTGTCGGTTTTGTCGGTTTTGTCCGGTTTTGTCGGTTTTGTCCGGTTTTGTCGGTTTTGTCCGGTTTTGTTGGTTTTGTCCGGTTTTGTCGGTTTTGTCCGGTTTTGTCGCGTTTGTCCGGTTTTGTCGTTTTTGTCCGGTTTTGTCGGTTTTGTCCTGTTTTGTCGGTTTTGTCCGGTTTTGTCGGTTTTGTCCGGTTTTGTCGGTTTTGTCGGTTTTGTCCGGTTTTGTCGGTTTTGTCCGGTTTTGTCGGTTTTGTCCGGTTTTGTCGGTTTTGTCCGGTTTTGTCGGTTTTGTCCGGTTTTGTCGGTTTTGTCCGGTTTTGTCTATTTTGTCCGGTTTTGTCTGTTTTGTCCGGTTTTGTCTGTTTTGTCCGGTTTTGTCTGTTTTGTCCGGTTTTGTCTGTTTTGTCCAGTTTTGTCTGTTTTGTCCGGTTTTGTCTGTTTTGTCCGGTTTTGTCTATTTTGTCCGGTTTTGTCTGTTTTGTCCGGTTTTGTCTGTTTTGTCCGGTTTTGTCTGTTTTGTCCAGTTTTGTCTGTTTTGTCCGGTTTTGTCGGTTTTGTCCGGTTTTTTCGGTTTTGTCCGGTTTTGTCTGTTTTATCCGGTTTTGTCCGGTTTTGTCGGTTTTGTCCGGTTTTGTCGGTTTTGTCCGGTTTTGTCCGGTTTTGTCTGTTTTGTCCGGTTTTGTCCGGTTTTGTCGGTTTTGTCCGGTTTTGTCGGTTTTGTCCGGTTTTGTCTGTTTTGTCCGGTTTTGTCTATTTTGTCCGGTTTTGTCTGTTTTGTCCGGTTTTGTCTGTTTTGTCCGGTTTTGTCTGTTTTGTCCGGTTTTGTCGGTTTTGTCCGGTTTTGTCCGGTTTTGTCGGTTTTGTCGGTTTTGTCCGGTTTTTTCGGTTTTGTCCGGTTTTGTCTGTTTTATCCGGTTTTGTCCGGTTTTGTCGGTTTTGTCCGGTTTTGTCGGTTTTGTCCGGTTTTGTCCGGTTTTGTCTGTTTTGTCCGGTTTTGTCCGGTTTTGTCGGTTTTGTCCGGTTTTGTCGGTTTTGTCCGGTTTTGTCTGTTTTGTCCGGTTTTGTCTATTTTGTCCGGTTTTGTCTGTTTTGTCCGGTTTTGTCTGTTTTGTCCGGTTTTGTCTGTTTTGTCCGGTTTTGTCTGTTTTGTCCAGTTTTGTCTGTTTTGTCCGGTTTTGTCGGTTTTGTCCGGTTTTGTCCGGTTTTGTCGGTTTTGTCGGTTTTGTCCGGTTTTATCCGGTTTTGTCGGTTTTGTCCGGTTTTGTCGGTTTTGTCCGGTTTTGTCGGTTTTGTCCGGTTTTGTCGGTTTTGTCCGGTTTTGTCGGTTTTGTCCGGTTTTGTCGGTTTTGTCCGGTTTTGTCGCGTTTGTCCGGTTTTGTCGGTTTTGTCCGGTTTTGTCTGTTTTGTCCGGTTTTGTCTGTTTTGTCCGGTTTTGTCTGTTTTGTCCGGTTTTGTCTGTTTTGTCCAGTTTTGTCTGTTTTGTCCGGTTTTGTCGGTTTTGTCCGGTTTTGTCCGGTTTTGTCGGTTTTGTCGGTTTTGTCCGGTTTTATCCGGTTTTGTCGGTTTTGTCCGGTTTTGTCGGTTTTGTCCGGTTTTGTCGGTTTTGTCCGGTTTTGTCGGTTTTGTCCGGTTTTGTCGGTTTTGTCCGGTTTTGTCGGTTTTGTCCGGTTTTGTCGGTTTTGTCCGGTTTTGTCGGTTTTGTCGGTTTTGTCCGGTTTTGTCGGTTTTGTCCGGTTTTGTCGGTTTTGTCCGGTTTTGTCGGTTTTGTCCGGTTTTGTCGGTTTTGTCCGGTTTTGTCGGTTTTGTCCTGTTTTGTCGGTTTTGTCCGGTTTTGTCGGTTTTGTCCGGTTTTGTCGGTTTTGTCCGGTTTTGTCCGGTTTTGTCTGTTTTGTCCGGTTTTGTCCGGTTTTGTCGGTTTTGTCCGGTTTTGTCGGTTTTGTCCGGTTTTGTCTGTTTTGTCCGGTTTTGTCGGTTTTGTCCGGTTTTGTCGGTTTTGTGCGGTTTTGTCGGTTTTGTCCGGTTTTGTCCGGTTTTGTCGGTTTTGTCGGTTTTGTCCGGTTTTATCCGGTTTTGTCGGTTTTGTCCGGTTTTGTCGGTTTTGTCCTGTTTTGTCGGTTTTGTCCGGTTTTGTCGGTTTTGTCCTGTTTTGTCGGTTTTGTCCGGTTTTGTCGGTTTTGTCCGGTTTTGTCGGTTTTGTCTGTTTTGTCCGGTTTTGTCCGGTTTTGTCGGTTTTGTCCGGTTTTGTCGGTTTTGTCCGGTTTTGTCTGTTTTGTCCGGTTTTGTCGGTTTTGTCCGGTTTTGTCGGTTTTGTCCGGTTTTGTCGGTTTTGTCCGGTTTTGTCCGGTTTTGTCGGTTTTGTCGGTTTTGTCCGGTTTTATCCGGTTTTGTCGGTTTTGTCCGGTTTTGTCGGTTTTGTCCGGTTTTGTCGGTTTTGTCCGGTTTTGTCGGTTTTGTCCGGTTTTGTCGGTTTTGTCCGGTTTTGTCGCGTTTGTCCGGTTTTGTCGTTTTTGTCCGGTTTTGTCGGTTTTGTCCTGTTTTGTCGGTTTTGTCCGGTTTTGTCGGTTTTGTCCGGTTTTGTCGGTTTTGTCGGTTTTGTCCGGTTTTGTCGGTTTTGTCCGGTTTTGTCGGTTTTGTCCGGTTTTGTCGGTTTTGTCCGGTTTTGTCGGTTTTGTCCGGTTTTGTCGGTTTTGTCCGGTTTTGTCTATTTTGTCCGGTTTTGTCTGTTTTGTCCGGTTTTGTCTGTTTTGTCCGGTTTTGTCTGTTTTGTCCGGTTTTGTCTGTTTTGTCCAGTTTTGTCTGTTTTGTCCGGTTTTGTCGGTTTTGTCCGGTTTTGTCGGTTTTGTCCTGTTTTGTCGGTTTTGTCCGGTTTTGTCGGTTTTGTCCGGTTTTGTCGGTTTTGTCCGGTTTTGTCGGTTTTGTCCGGTTTTGTCGGTTTTGTCCGGTTTTGTCGGTTTTGTCCGGTTTTGTCGGTTTTGTCCGGTTTTGTCTGTTTTGTCCGGTTTTGTCCGGTTTAGTCTGTTTTGTCCGGTTTTTTCGGTTTTGTCCGGTTTTGTCTGTTTTATCCGGTTTTGTCCGGTTTTGTCGGTTTTGTCCGGTTTTGTCGGTTTTGTCCGGTTTTGTCCGGTTTTGTCGGTTTTGTAGGGTTTTGTCGGTTTTGTCCGGTTTTGTCTGTTTTGTCCGGTTTTGTCGGTTTTGTCCGGTTTTGTCGGTTTTGTGCGGTTTTGTCGTTTTTTTCCGGTTTTGTCGGTTTTGTCCGGTTTTGTCGGTTTTGTCCGGTTTTGTCGCTTTTGTCCGGTTTTGTCGGTTTTGTCCGGTTTTGTCGGTTTTGTCCGGTTTTGTCGGTTTTGTCCGGTTTTGTCTGTTTTGTCCAGTTTTGTCTGTTTTGTCCGGTTTTGTCGGTTTTGTCCGGTTTTATCCGGTTTTGTCGGTTTTGTCCGGTTTTGTCGTTTTTTTCCGGTTTTGTCGGTTTTGTCCGGTTTTGTCGGTTTTGTCCGGTTTTGTCGGTTTTGTCGGTTTTGTCCGGTTTTATCCGGTTTTGTCGGTTTTGTGCGGTTTTGTCGTTTTTTTCCGGTTTTGTCGGTTTTGTCCGGTTTTGTCGGTTTTGTCCGGTTTTGTCGCTTTTGTCCGGTTTTGTCGGTTTTGTCCGGTTTTGTCGGTTTTGTCCTGTTTTGTCGGTTTTGTCCGGTTTTGTCGGTTTTGTCCGGTTTTGTCGGTTTTGTCGGTTTTGTCGCGTTTGTCCGGTTTTGTCGTTTTTGTCCGGTTTTGTCCGGTTTTGTCGGTTTTGTCGGTTTTGTCCGGTTTTATCCGGTTTTGTCGGTTTTGTCCGGTTTTGTCGGTTTTGTCCGGTTTTGTCGGTTTTGTCCGGTTTTGTCGGTTTTGTCCGGTTTTGTCGGTTTTGTCCGGTTTTGTCGGTTTTGTCCGGTTTTGTCGGTTTTGTCCGGTTTTGTCGGTTTTGTCGGTTTTGTCCGGTTTTGTCCGGTTTTGTCTGTTTTGTCCGGTTTTGTCGGTTTTGTCCGGTTTTGTCTGTTTTGTCCGGTTTTGTCGGTTTTTTCCGGTTTTGTCTGTTTTATCCGGTTTTGTCCGGTTTTGTCTGTTTTGTCCGGTTTTGTCGGTTTTGTCCGGTTTTGTCTGTTTTGTCCGGTTTTGTCGGTTTTTTCCGGTTTTGTCTGTTTTATCCGGTTTTGTCTGTTTTGTCCGGTTTTGTCGGTTTTGTCCGGTTTTGTCGGTTTTGTCCGGTTTTGTCGGTTTTGTCCGGTTTTATCCGGTTTTGTCGGTTTTGTCCGGTTTTGTCCGGTTTTGTCTGTTTTGTCCGGTTTTGTCGGTTTTGTCCGGTTTTGTCTGTTTTGTCCGGTTTTGTCGGTTTTTTCCGGTTTTGTCTGTTTTATCCGGTTTTGTCTGTTTTGTCCGGTTTTGTCGGTTTTGTCCGGTTTTGTCGGTTTTGTCCGGTTTTGTCGGTTTTGTCCGGTTTTGTCGGTTTTGTCCTGTTTTGTCGGTTTTGTCCGGTTTTGTCGGTTTTGTCCGGTTTTGTCGGTTTTGTCCGGTTTTGTCCGGTTTTGTCTGTTTTGTCCGGTTTTGTCCGGTTTTGTCGGTTTTGTCCGGTTTTGTCGGTTTTGTCCGGTTTTGTCTGTTTTGTCCGGTTTTGTCGGTTTTGTCCGGTTTTGTCGGTTTTGTGCGGTTTTGTCGGTTTTGTCCGGTTTTGTCCGGTTTTGTCGGTTTTGTCGGTTTTGTCCGGTTTTATCCGGTTTTGTCGGTTTTGTCCGGTTTTGTCGGTTTTGTCCTGTTTTGTCGGTTTTGTCCGGTTTTGTCGGTTTTGTCCTGTTTTGTCGGTTTTGTCCGGTTTTGTCGGTTTTGTCCGGTTTTGTCGGTTTTGTCTGTTTTGTCCGGCTTTGTCCGGTTTTGTCGGTTTTGTCCGGTTTTGTCGGTTTTGTCCGGTTTTGTCTGTTTTGTCCGGTTTTGTCGGTTTTGTCCGGTTTTGTCGGTTTTGTCCGGTTTTGTCGGTTTTGTCCGGTTTTGTCCGGTTTTGTCGGTTTTGTCGGTTTTGTCCGGTTTTATCCGGTTTTGTCGGTTTTGTCCGGTTTTGTCGGTTTTGTCCGGTTTTGTCGGTTTTGTCCGGTTTTGTCGGTTTTGTCCGGTTTTGTCGGTTTTGTCCGGTTTTGTCGCGTTTGTCCGGTTTTGTCGTTTTTGTCCGGTTTTGTCGGTTTTGTCCTGTTTTGTCGGTTTTGTCCGGTTTTGTCGGTTTTGTCCGGTTTTGTCGGTTTTGTCGGTTTTGTCCGGTTTTGTCGGTTTTGTCCGGTTTTGTCGGTTTTGTCCGGTTTTGTCGGTTTTGTCCGGTTTTGTCGGTTTTGTCCGGTTTTGTCGGTTTTGTCCGGTTTTGTCTATTTTGTCCGGTTTTGTCTGTTTTGTCCGGTTTTGTCTGTTTTGTCCGGTTTTGTCTGTTTTGTCCGGTTTTGTCTGTTTTGTCCAGTTTTGTCTGTTTTGTCCGGTTTTGTCGGTTTTGTCCGGTTTTGTCGGTTTTGTCCTGTTTTGTCGGTTTTGTCCGGTTTTGTCGGTTTTGTCCGGTTTTGTCGGTTTTGTCCGGTTTTGTCGGTTTTGTCCGGTTTTGTCGGTTTTGTCCGGTTTTGTCGGTTTTGTCCGGTTTTGTCGGTTTTGTCCGGTTTTGTCTGTTTTGTCCGGTTTTGTCCGGTTTAGTCTGTTTTGTCCGGTTTTTTCGGTTTTGTCCGGTTTTGTCTGTTTTATCCGGTTTTGTCCGGTTTTGTCGGTTTTGTCCGGTTTTGTCGGTTTTGTCCGGTTTTGTCCGGTTTTGTCGGTTTTGTAGGGTTTTGTCGGTTTTGTCCGGTTTTGTCTGTTTTGTCCGGTTTTGTCGGTTTTGTCCGGTTTTGTCGGTTTTGTGCGGTTTTGTCGTTTTTTTCCGGTTTTGTCGGTTTTGTCCGGTTTTGTCGGTTTTGTCCGGTTTTGTCGCTTTTGTCCGGTTTTGTCGGTTTTGTCCGGTTTTGTCGGTTTTGTCCGGTTTTGTCGGTTTTGTCCGGTTTGGTCTGTTTTGTCCAGTTTTGTCTGTTTTGTCCGGTTTTGTCGGTTTTGTCCGGTTTTATCCGGTTTTGTCGGTTTTGTCCGGTTTTGTCGTTTTTTTCCGGTTTTGTCGGTTTTGTCCGGTTTTGTCGGTTTTGTCCGGTTTTGTCGGTTTTGTCGGTTTTGTCCGGTTTTATCCGGTTTTGTCGGTTTTGTGCGGTTTTGTCGTTTTTTTCCGGTTTTGTCGGTTTTGTCCGGTTTTGTCGGTTTTGTCCGGTTTTGTCGGTTTTGTCCGGTTTTGTCGGTTTTGTCCGGTTTTGTCGGTTTTGTCCGGTTTTGTCGGTTTTGTCCGGTTTTGTCGGTTTTGTCCGGTTTTGTCGGTTTTGTCCGGTTTTGTCTGTTTTGTCCGGTTTTGTCCGGTTTAGGCTGTTTTGTCCGGTTTTGTCGGTTTTGTCCGGTTTTGTCTGTTTTATCCGGTTTTGTCCGGTTTTGTCGGTTTTGTCCGGTTTTGTCGGTTTTGTCCGGTTTTGTCCGGTTTAGGCTGTTTTGTCCGGTTTTGTCGGTTTTGTCCGGTTTTGTCTGTTTTATCCGGTTTTGTCCGGTTTTGTCGGTTTTGTCCGGTTTTGTCGGTTTTGTCCGGTTTTGTCCGGTTTTGTCTGTTTTGTCCGGTTTTGTCCGGTTTTGTCGGTTTTGTCCGGTTTTGTCGGTTTTGTCCGGTTTTGTCTGTTTTGTCCGGTTTTGTCGGTTTTGTCCGGTTTTGTCGGTTTTGTGCGGTTTTGTCGTTTTTTTCCGGTTTGGTCGGTTTTGTCCGGTTTGTGTTTTGTCCGGTTTTGTCCGGTTTTGTCGGTTTTGTCCGGTTTTGTCGGTTTTGTCCGGTTTTGTCGGTTTTGTCCGGTTTTGTCTGTTTTGTCCGGTTTTGTCGGTTTTGTCCGGTTTTGTCGGTTTTGTCCGGTTTTGTCGTTTTTCTCCGGTTTTGTCAGTTTTGTCCGGTTTTGTCGGTTTTGTCCGGTTTTGTCGGTTTTGTCCTGTTTTGTCGGTTTTGTCCGGTTTTGTCTGTTTTGTCCGGTTTTGTCTGTTTTGTCCGGTTTTGTCGGTTTTGTCCGGTTTTGTCGGTTTTGTCGGTTTTGTCCGGTTTTGTCGTTTTTGTCCGGTTTTGTCGGTTTTGTCCGGTTTTGTCGGTTTTGTCCGGTTTTGTCGGTTTTGTCCGGTTTTGTCGGTTTTGTCCGGTTTTGTCGGTTTTGTCCGGTTTTGTCTGTTTTATCCGGTTTTGTCTGTTTTGTCCGGTTTTGTCGGTTTTGTCCTGTTTTGTCGGTTTTGTCCGGTTTTGTCGGTTTGTCCGGTTTTGTCGGTTTTGTCGGTTTTGTCCGGTTTTGTCGGTTTTGTCCGGTTTTGTCGGTTTTGTCCGGTTTTGTCGGTTTTGTCCTGTTTTGTCGGTTTTGTCCGGTTTTGTCGGTTTTGTCCGGTTTTGTCGGTTTTGTCCGGTTTTGTCGGTTTTGTCCGGTTTTGTCGGTTTTGTCCGGTTTTGTCGGTTTTGTCCGGTTTTGTCGTTTTTTTCCGGTTTGGTCGGTTTTGTCCGGTTTTGTCCGGTTTTGTGTTTTGTCCGGTTTTGTCCGGTTTTGTCGGTTTTGTCCGGTTTTGTCGGTTTTGTCCGGTTTTGTCGGTTTTGTCCGGTTTTGTCTGTTTTGTCCGGTTTTGTCGGTTTTATCCGGTTTTGTCGGTTTTGTCCGGTTTTGTCGTTTTTCTCCGGTTTTGTCAGTTTTGTCCGGTTTTGTCGGTTTTGTACGGTTTTGTCGGTTTTGTCCGGTTTTGTCGGTTTTGTCCGGTTTTGTCGGTTTTGTCCGGTTTTGTCTGTTTTGTCCGGTTTTGTCTGTTTTGTCCGGTTTTGTCTGTTTTGTCCGGTTTTGTCCGGTTTTGTCGGTTTTGTCCGGTTTTGTCGGTTTTGTCCGGTTTTGTCGGTTTTGTCCGGTTTTGTCTGTTTTGTCCGGTTTTGTCTGTTTTGTCCGGTTTTGTCTGTTTTGTCCGGTTTTGTCTGTTTTGTCCGGTTTTGTCTGTTTTGTCCGTATTTGTCCGGTTTTGTCGGTTTTGTCCGGTTTTGTCTGTTTTGTCCGGTTTTGTCTGTTTTGTCCGGTTTTGTCTGTTTTGTCCGGTTTTGTCCGGTTTTGTCGGTTTTGTCCGGTTTTGTCGGTTTTGTCCGCTTTTGTCGGTTTTGTCCGGTTTTGTCGGTTTTGTCCGGTTTTGTCTGTTTTGTCCGGTTTTGTCTGTTTTGTCCGGTTTTGTCTGTTTTGTCCGGTTTTGTCTGTTTTGTCCGGTTTTGTCTGTTTTGTCGGTTTTGTCCGGTTTTGTCGGTTTGGTCCGGTTTTGTCGGTTTTGTCCGGTTTTGTCGGTTTTGTCGGTTTTGTCCGGTTTTGTCGGTTTTGTCCGGTTTTGTCGGTTTTGTCCGGTTTTGTCGGTTTTGTCCGGTTTTGTCGGTTTTGTCCGGTTTTGTCTGTTTTGTCCGGTTTTGTCTGTTTTGTCCGGTTTTGTCTGTTTTGTCCGTTTTGTCTGTTTTGTCCGGTTTTGTCTGTTTTGTCCGGTTTTGTCTGTTTTGTCCGGTTTTGTCTGTTTTGTCCGGTTTTGTCTGTTTTGTCCGGTTTTGTCTGTTTTGTCCGGTTTTGTCTGTTTTGTCCGGTTTTGTCTGTTTTGTCCGGTTTTGTCTGTTTTGTCCGGTTTTGTCTGTTTTGTCCGGTTTTGTCTGTTTTGTCCGGTTTTGTCTGTTTTGTCCGGTTTTGTCTGTTTTGTCCGGTTTTGTCTGTTTTGTCCGGTTTTGTCTGTTTTGTCCGGTTTTGTCTGTTTTGTCCGGTTTTGTCCGGTTTTGTCGGTTTTGTCCGGTTTTGTCTGTTTTGTCCGGTTTGTCTGTTTTGTCCGGTTTTGTCGGTTTTGTCCGGTTTTGTCGGTTTTGTCCGGTTTTGTCGCGTTTGTCCGGTTTTGTCGTTTTTGTCCGGTTTTGTCGGTTTTGTCCTGTTTTGTCGGTTTTGTCCGGTTTTGTCGGTTTTGTCCGGTTTTGTCGGTTTTGTCCGGTTTTGTCGGTTTTGTCCGGTTTTGTCGGTTTTGTCCTGTTTTGTCGGTTTTGTCCGGTTTTGTCGGTTTTGTCCGGTTTTGTCGGTTTTGTCCGGTTTTGTCGGTTTTGTCCGGTTTTGTCGGTTTTGTCCGGTTTTGTCGGTTTTGTCCGGTTTTGTCGGTTTTGTCCGGTTTTGTCTGTTTTGTCCGGTTTTGTCCGGTTTAGTCTGTTTTGTCCGGTTTTGTCGGTTTTGTCCGGTTTTGTCTGTTTTATCCGGTTTTGTCCGGTTTTGTCGGTTTTGTCCGGTTTTGTCGGTTTTGTCCGGTTTTGTCCGGTTTTGTCTGTTTTGTCCGGTTTTGTCCGGTTTTGTCGGTTTTGTCCGGTTTTGTCGGTTTTGTCCGGTTTTGTCTGTTTTGTCCGGTTTTGTCTGTTTTGTCCGGTTTTGTCTGTTTTGTCCGGTTTTGTCTGTTTTGTCCGGTTTTGTCTGTTTTGTCCGGTTTTGTCCGGTTTTGTCGGTTTTGTCCGGTTTTGTCTGTTTTGTCCGGTTTTGTCTGTTTTGTCCGGTTTTGTCTGTTTTGTCCGGTTTTGTCCGGTTTTTGTCGGTTTTGTCCGGTTTTGTCGGTTTTGTCCGGTTTTGTCGGTTTTGTCCGGTTTTGTCGGTTTTGTCCGGTTTTGTCTGTTTTGTCCGGTTTTGTCTGTTTTGTCCGGTTTTGTCTGTTTTGTCCGGTTTTGTCTGTTTTGTCCGGTTTTGTCTGTTTTGTCGGTTTTGTCCGGTTTTGTCGGTTTGGTCCGGTTTTGTCGGTTTTGTCCGGTTTTGTCGGTTTTGTCCGGTTTTGTCGGTTTTGTCCGGTTTTGTCGGTTTTGTCCGGTTTTGTCGGTTTTGTCCGGTTTTGTCGGTTTTGTCCGGTTTTGTCGGTTTTGTCCGGTTTTGTCGGTTTTGTCCTGTTTTGTCGGTTTTGTCCGGTTTTGTCGGTTTTGTCCGGTTTTGTCGGTTTTGTCCGGTTTTGTCGGTTTTGTCCGGTTTTGTCGGTTTTGTCCGGTTTTGTCGGTTTTGTCCGGTTTTGTCGGTTTTGTCCGGTTTTGTCGGTTTTGTCCGGTTTTGTCTGTTTTGTCCGGTTTTGTCCGGTTTAGGCTGTTTTGTCCGGTTTTGTCGGTTTTGTCCGGTTTTGTCTGTTTTATCCGGTTTTGTCCGGTTTTGTCGGTTTTGTCCGGTTTTGTCGGTTTTGTCCGGTTTTGTCCGGTTTAGGCTGTTTTGTCCGGTTTTGTCGGTTTTGTCCGGTTTTGTCTGTTTTATCCGGTTTTGTCCGGTTTTGTCGGTTTTGTCCGGTTTTGTCGGTTTTGTCCGGTTTTGTCCGGTTTTGTCTGTTTTGTCCGGTTTTGTCCGGTTTTGTCGGTTTTGTCCGGTTTTGTCGGTTTTGTCCGGTTTTGTCTGTTTTGTCCGGTTTTGTCGGTTTTGTCCGGTTTTGTCGGTTTTGTGCGGTTTTGTCGTTTTTTTCCGGTTTGGTCGGTTTTGTCCGGTTTTGTGTTTTGTCCGGTTTTGTCCGGTTTTGTCGGTTTTGTCCGGTTTTGTCGGTTTTGTCCGGTTTTGTCGGTTTTGTCCGGTTTTGTCTGTTTTGTCCGGTTTTGTCGGTTTTGTCCGGTTTTGTCGGTTTTGTCCGGTTTTGTCGTTTTTCTCCGGTTTTGTCAGTTTTGTCCGGTTTTGTCGGTTTTGTCCGGTTTTGTCGGTTTTGTCCTGTTTTGTCGGTTTTGTCCGGTTTTGTCGGTTTTGTCCGGTTTTGTCGGTTTTGTCGGTTTTGTCCGGTTTTGTCGGTTTTGTCCGGTTTTGTCGGTTTTGTCCGGTTTTGTCGGTTTTGTCCTGTTTTGTCGGTTTTGTCCGGTTTTGTCGGTTTTGTCCGGTTTTGTCGGTTTTGTCCGGTTTTGTCGGTTTTGTCCGGTTTTGTCGGTTTTGTCCGGTTTTGTCGGTTTTGTCCGGTTTTGTCGTTTTTTTCCGGTTTGGTCGGTTTTGTCCGGTTTTGTCCGGTTTTGTGTTTTGTCCGGTTTTGTCCGGTTTTGTCGGTTTTGTCCGGTTTTGTCGGTTTTGTCCGGTTTTGTCGGTTTTGTCCGGTTTTGTCTGTTTTGTCCGGTTTTGTCGGTTTTATCCGGTTTTGTCGGTTTTGTCCGGTTTTGTCGTTTTTCTCCGGTTTTGTCAGTTTTGTCCGGTTTTGTCGGTTTTGTACGGTTTTGTCGGTTTTGTCCGGTTTTGTCGGTTTTGTCCGGTTTTGTCGGTTTTGTCCGGTTTTGTCTGTTTTGTCCGGTTTTGTCTGTTTTGTCCGGTTTTGTGTTTTGTCCGGTTTTGTCCGGTTTTGTCGGTTTTGTCCGGTTTTGTCGGTTTTGTCCGGTTTTGTCGGTTTTGTCCGGTTTTGTCTGTTTTGTCCGGTTTTGTCTGTTTTGTCCGGTTTTGTCTGTTTTGTCCGGTTTTGTCTGTTTTGTCCGGTTTTGTCTGTTTTGTCCGTATTTGTCCGGTTTTGTCGGTTTTGTCCGGTTTTGTCTGTTTTGTCCGGTTTTGTCTGTTTTGTCCGGTTTTGTCTGTTTTGTCCGGTTTTGTCCGGTTTTGTCGGTTTTGTCCGGTTTTGTCGGTTTTGTCCGGTTTTGTCGGTTTTGTCCGGTTTTGTCGGTTTTGTCCAGTTTTGTCTGTTTTGTCCGGTTTTGTCTGTTTTGTCCGGTTTTGTCTGTTTTGTCCGGTTTTGTCTGTTTTGTCCGGTTTTGTCTGTTTTGTCGGTTTTGTCCGGTTTTGTCGGTTTGGTCCGGTTTTGTCGGTTTTGTCCGGTTTTGTCGGTTTTGTCGGTTTTGTCCGGTTTTGTCGGTTTTGTCCGGTTTTGTCGGTTTTGTCCGGTTTTGTCGGTTTTGTCCGGTTTTGTCGGTTTTGTCCGGTTTTGTCTGTTTTGTCCGGTTTTGTCTGTTTTGTCCGGTTTTGTCTGTTTTGTCCGGTTTTGTCTGTTTTGTCCGGTTTTGTCTGTTTTGTCCGGTTTTGTCTGTTTTGTCCGGTTTTGTCTGTTTTGTCCGGTTTTGTCTGTTTTGTCCGGTTTTGTCTGTTTTGTCCGGTTTTGTCTGTTTTGTCCGGTTTTGTCTGTTTTGTCCGGTTTTGTCTGTTTCGTCCGGTTTTGTCTGTTTTGTCCGGTTTTGTCTGTTTTGTCCGGTTTTGTCTGTTTTGTCCGGTTTTGTCTGTTTTGTCCGGTTTTGTCTGTTTTGTCCGGTTTTGTCTGTTTTGTCCGGTTTTGTCTGTTTTGTCCGGTTTTGTCTGTTTTGTCCGGTTTTGTCCGGTTTTGTCGGTTTTGTCCGGTTTTGTCTGTTTTGTCCGGTTTTGTCTGTTTTGTCCGGTTTTGTCGGTTTTGTCCGGTTTTGTCGGTTTTGTCCGGTTTTGTCGCGTTTGTCCGGTTTTGTCGTTTTTGTCCGGTTTTGTCGGTTTTGTCCTGTTTTGTCGGTTTTGTCCGGTTTTGTCGGTTTTGTCCGGTTTTGTCGGTTTTGTCCGGTTTTGTCGGTTTTGTCCGGTTTTGTCGGTTTTGTCCTGTTTTGTCGGTTTTGTCCGGTTTTGTCGGTTTTGTCCGGTTTTGTCGGTTTTGTCCGGTTTTGTCGGTTTTGTCCGGTTTTGTCGGTTTTGTCCGGTTTTGTCGGTTTTGTCCGGTTTTGTCGGTTTTGTCCGGTTTTGTCTGTTTTGTCCGGTTTTGTCCGGTTTAGTCTGTTTTGTCCGGTTTTGTCGGTTTTGTCCGGTTTTGTCTGTTTTATCCGGTTTTGTCCGGTTTTGTCGGTTTTGTCCGGTTTTGTCGGTTTTGTCCGGTTTTGTCCGGTTTTGTCTGTTTTGTCCGGTTTTGTCCGGTTTTGTCGGTTTTGTCCGGTTTTGTCGGTTTTGTCCGGTTTTGTCTGTTTTGTCCGGTTTTGTCTGTTTTGTCCGGTTTTGTCTGTTTTGTCCGGTTTTGTCTGTTTTGTCCGGTTTTGTCTGTTTTGTCCGGTTTTGTCCGGTTTTGTCGGTTTTGTCCGGTTTTGTCTGTTTTGTCCGGTTTTGTCTGTTTTGTCCGGTTTTGTCTGTTTTGTCCGGTTTTGTCCGGTTTTGTCGGTTTTGTCCGGTTTTGTCGGTTTTGTCCGGTTTTGTCGGTTTTGTCCGGTTTTGTCGGTTTTGTCCGGTTTTGTCTGTTTTGTCCGGTTTTGTCTGTTTTGTCCGGTTTTGTCTGTTTTGTCCGGTTTTGTCTGTTTTGTCCGGTTTTGTCTGTTTTGTCGGTTTTGTCCGGTTTTGTCGGTTTGGTCCGGTTTTGTCGGTTTTGTCCGGTTTTGTCGGTTTTGTCCGGTTTTGTCGGTTTTGTCCGGTTTTGTCGGTTTTGTCCGGTTTTGTCGGTTTTGTCCGGTTTTGTCGGTTTTGTCCGGTTTTGTCTGTTTTGTCCGGTTTTGTCTGTTTTGTCCGGTTTTGTCTGTTTTGTCCGGTTTTGTCTGTTTTGTCCGGTTTTGTCTGTTTTGTCCGGTTTTGTCTGTTTTGTCCGGTTTTGTCTGTTTTGTCCGGTTTTGTCTGTTTTGTCCGGTTTTGTCTGTTTTGTCCGGTTTTGTCTGTTTTGTCCGGTTTTGTCTGTTTTGTCCGGTTTTGTCTGTTTTGTCCGGTTTTGTCTGTTTTGTCCGGTTTTGTCTGTTTTGTCCGGTTTTGTCCGGTTTTGTCGGTTTTGTCCGGTTTTGTCTGTTTTGTCCGGTTTTGTCGGTTTTGTCCGGTTTTGTCGGTTTTGTCCGGTTTGTCTGTTTTGTCCGGTTTTGTCTGTTTTGTCCGGTTTTGTCGGTTTTGTCCTGTTTTGTCGGTTTTGTCCGGTTTTGTCGGTTTTGTCCGGTTTTGTCGGTTTTGTCCGGTTTTGTCGGTTTTGTCCGGTTTTGTCGGTTTTGTCCTGTTTTGTCGGTTTTGTCCGGTTTTGTCGGTTTTGTCCGGTTTTGTCGGTTTTGTCCGGTTTTGTCGGTTTTGTCCGGTTTTGTCGGTTTTGTCCGGTTTTGTCGGTTTTGTCCGGTTTTGTCGGTTTTGTCCGGTTTTGTCGGTTTTGTCCGGTTTTGTCTGTTTTGTCCGGTTTTGTCCGGTTTTGTCGGTTTTGTCCGGTTTTGTCTGTTTGTCCGGTTTTGTCCGGTTTTGTCCGGTTTTGTCCGGTTTTGTCCGGTTTTGTCTGTTTTGTCCGGTTTTGTCGGTTTTGTCCGGTTTTGTCTGTTTTGTCCGGTTTTGTCGGTTTTGTCCGGTTTTGTCTGTTTTATCCGGTTTTGTCTGTTTTGTCCGGTTTTGTCGGTTTTGTCCGGTTTTGTCTGTTTTGTCCGGTTTTGTCTGTTTAGTCCGGTTTTGTCTGTTTTGTCCGGTTTTGTCTATTTTGTCCGGTTTTGTCTGTTTTGTCCGGTTTTGTCTGTTTTGTCCGGTTTTGTCTGTTTTGTCCAGTTTTGTCTGTTTTGTCCGGTTTTGTCGGTTTTGTCCGGTTTTGTCCGGTTTTGTCGGTTTTGTCGGTTTTGTCCGGTTTTATCCGGTTTTGTCGGTTTTGTCCGGTTTTGTCGGTTTTGTCCGTTTTGTCGGTTTTGTCCGGTTTTGTCGGTTTTGTCCGGTTTTGTCGGTTTTGTCCGGTTTTGTCGGTTTTGTCCGGTTTTGTCGGTTTTGTCCTGTTTTGTCGGTTTTGTCCGGTTTTGTCGGTTTTGTCCGGTTTTGTCGGTTTTGTCCGGTTTTGTCGGTTTTGTCCGGTTTTGTCGGTTTTGTCCGGTTTTGTCGGTTTTGTCCGGTTTTGTCGGTTTTGTCCGGTTTTGTCTGTTTTGTCCGGTTTTGTCCGGTTAGTCTGTTTTGTCCGGTTTTGTCGGTTTTGTCCGGTTTTGTCTGTTTTATCCGGTTTTGTCCGGTTTTGTCGGTTTTGTCCGGTTTTGTCGGTTTTGTCCGGTTTTGTCCGGTTTTGTCTGTTTTGTCCGGTTTTGTCCGGTTTTGTCGGTTTTGTCCGGTTTTGTCGGTTTTGTCCGGTTTTGTCTGTTTTGTTTGGTTTTGTCGGTTTTGTCCGGTTTTGTCGGTTTTGTGCGGTTTTGTCGTTTTTTTCCGGTTTGGTCGGTTTTGTCCGGTTTTGTCCGGTTTTGTCCGGTTTTGTCTGTTTTGTCCGGTTTTGTCCGGTTTTGTCGGTTTTGTCCGGTTTTGTCGGTTTTGTCCGGTTTTGTCGGTTTTGTCCGGTTTTGTCTGTTTTGTCCGGTTTTGTCGGTTTGTCCGGTTTTGTCGGTTTTGTCCGGTTTTGTCGTTTTTCTCGGGTTTTGTCAGTTTTGTCCGGTTTTGTCGGTTTTGTCCGGTTTTGTCGTTTTTCTCCGGTTTTGTCAGTTTTGTCCGGTTTTGTCGGTTTTGTCCGGTTTTGTCTGTTTTGTCCGGTTTTGTCCGGTTTTGTCCGGTTTTGTCTATTTTGTCCGGTTTTGTCTGTTTTGTCCGGTTTTGTCTGTTTTGTCCGGTTTTGTCTGTTTTGTCCGGTTTTGTCTGTTTTGTCCGGTTTTGTCTGTTTTGTCCGGTTTTGTCTGTTTTGTCCGGTTTTGTCTGTTTGTCCGGTTTTGTCTGTTTTGTCCGGTTTTGTCTGTTTTGTCCGGTTTTGTCTGTTTTGTCCGGTTTTGTCTGTTTTGTCCGGTTTTGTCCGGTTTTGTCGGTTTTGTCCGGCTTTGTCTGTTTTGTCCGGTTTTGTCTGTTTTGTCCGGTTTTGTCGGTTTTGTCCGGTTTTGTCGGTTTTGTCCGGTTTTGTCGCGTTTATCCGGTTTTGTCGTTTTTGTCCGGTTTTGTCTGTTTTGTCCGGTTTTGTCTGTTTTGTCCGGTTTTGTCTGTTTTGTCCGGTTTTGTCTGTTTTGTCCGGTTTTGTCTGTTTTGTCCGGTTTTGTCTGTTTTGTCCGGTTTTGTCTGTTTTGTCCGGTTTTGTCTGTTTTGTCCGGTTTTGTCTGTTTTGTCCGGTTTTGTCTGTTTTGTCCGGTTTTGTCTGTTTTGTCCGGTTTTGTCTGTTTTGTCCGGTTTTGTCCGGTTTTGTCGGTTTTGTCCGGCTTTGTCTGTTTTGTCCGGTTTTGTCTGTTTTGTCCGGTTTTGTCGGTTTTGTCCGGTTTTGTCGGTTTTGTCCGGTTTTGTCGGTTTTGTCCGGTTTTGTCGGTTTTGTCCGGTTTTGTCTGTTTTGTCCGGTTTGTCCGGTTTAGTCTGTTTTGTCCGGTTTTGTCGGTTTTGTCCCGGTTTTGTCTGTTTTATCCGGTTTTGTCCGGTTTTGTCGGTTTTGTCCGGTTTTGTCGGTTTTGTCCGGTTTTGTCTGTTTTGTCCGGTTTTGTCCGGTTTTGTCGGTTTTGTCCGGTTTTGTCGGTTTTGTCCGGTTTTGTCTGTTTTGTCCGGTTTTGTCGGTTTTGTCCGGTTTTGTCGGTTTTGTGCGGTTTTGTCGTTTTTTTCCGGTTTGGTCGGTTTTGTCCGGTTTTGTCGGTTTTGTCCGGTTTTGTCGGTTTTGTCCGGTTTTGTCGTTTTGTCCGGTTTTGTCGGTTTTGTCCGGTTTTGTCACGTTTGTCCGGTTTTGTCGTTTTTGTCCGGTTTTGTCGGTTTTGTCCTGTTTTGTCGGTTTTGTCCGGTTTTGTCGGTTTTGTCCGGTTTTGTCGGTTTTGTCCGGTTTTGTCGGTTTTGTCCGGTTTTGTCGGTTTTGTCCTGTTTTGTCGGTTTTGTCCGGTTTTGTCGGTTTTGTCCGGTTTTGTCGGTTTTGTCCGGTTTTGTCGGTTTTGTCCGGTTTTGTCGGTTTTGTCCGGTTTTGTCGGTTTTGTCCGGTTTTGTCGGTTTTGTCCGGTTTTGTCGGTTTTGTCCGGTTTTGTCTGTTTTGTCCGGTTTTGTCCGGTTTAGTCTGTTTTGTCCGGTTTTGTCGGTTTTGTCCGGTTTTGTCTGTTTTATCCGGTTTTGTCCGGTTTTGTCGGTTTTGTCCGGTTTTGTCGGTTTTGTCCGGTTTTGTCCGGTTTTGTCCTGTTTTGTCCGGTTTTGTCCGGTTTTGTCGGTTTGTCGTTTGTCCGTTTTGTCGGTTTTGTCCGGTTTTGTCTGTTTTGTCCGGTTTTGTCCGGTTTTGTCCGGTTTTGTCTGTTTTGTCCGGTTTTGTCTGTTTTGTCCGGTTTTGTCCGGTTTTGTCGGTTTTGTCCGGTTTTGTCGGTTTTGTCCGGTTTTGTCGGTTTTGTCCTGTTTTGTCGGTTTTGTCCGGTTTTGTCTGTTTTGTCCGGTTTTGTCCGGTTTTGTCCGGTTTTGTCCGGTTTTGTCCGGTTTTGTCTGTTTTGTCCGGTTTTGTCGGTTTTGTCCGGTTTTGTCTGTTTTGTCCGGTTTTGTCGGTTTTGTCCGGTTTTGTCTGTTTTATCCGGTTTTGTCTGTTTTGTCCGGTTTTGTCGGTTTTGTCCGGTTTTGTCTGTTTTGTCCGGTTTTGTCTGTTTAGTCCGGTTTTGTCTGTTTTGTCCGGTTTTGTCTATTTTGTCCGGTTTTGTCTGTTTTGTCCGGTTTTGTCTGTTTTGTCCGGTTTTGTCTGTTTTGTCCAGTTTTGTCTGTTTTGTCCGGTTTTGTCGGTTTTGTCCGGTTTTGTCCGGTTTTGTCGGTTTTGTCGGTTTTGTCCGGTTTTATCCGGTTTTGTCGGTTTTGTCCGGTTTTGTCGGTTTTGTCCGGTTTTGTCGGTTTTGTCCGGTTTTGTCGGTTTTGTCCGGTTTTGTCGGTTTTGTCCGGTTTTGTCGGTTTTGTCCGGTTTTGTCGGTTTTGTCCTGTTTTGTCGGTTTTGTCCGGTTTTGTCGGTTTTGTCCGGTTTTGTCGGTTTTGTCCGGTTTTGTCGGTTTTGTCCGGTTTTGTCGGTTTTGTCCGGTTTTGTCGGTTTTGTCCGGTTTTGTCGGTTTTGTCCGGTTTTGTCTGTTTTGTCCGGTTTTGTCCGGTTTAGTCTGTTTTGTCCGGTTTTGTCGGTTTTGTCCGGTTTTGTCTGTTTTATCCGGTTTTGTCCGGTTTTGTCGGTTTTGTCCGGTTTTGTCGGTTTTGTCCGGTTTTGTCCGGTTTTGTCTGTTTTGTCCGGTTTTGTCCGGTTTTGTCGGTTTTGTCCGGTTTTGTCGGTTTTGTCCGGTTTTGTCTGTTTTGTTTGGTTTTGTCGGTTTTGTCCGGTTTTGTCGGTTTTGTGCGGTTTTGTCGTTTTTTTCCGGTTTGGTCGGTTTTGTCCGGTTTTGTCCGGTTTTGTCCGGTTTTGTCTGTTTTGTCCGGTTTTGTCCGGTTTTGTCGGTTTTGTCCGGTTTTGTCGGTTTTGTCCGGTTTTGTCGGTTTTGTCCGGTTTTGTCTGTTTTGTCCGGTTGTGTCGGTTTGTCCGGTTTTGTCGGTTTTGTCCGGTTTTGTCGTTTTTCTCCGGTTTTGTCAGTTTTGTCCGGTTTTGTCGGTTTTGTCCGGTTTTGTCGTTTTTCTCCGGTTTTGTCAGTTTTGTCCGGTTTTGTCGGTTTTGTCCGGTTTTGTCTGTTTTGTCCGGTTTTGTCCGGTTTTGTCCGGTTTTGTCTATTTTGTCCGGTTTTGTCTGTTTTGTCCGGTTTTGTCTGTTTTGTCCGGTTTTGTCTGTTTTGTCCGGTTTTGTCTGTTTTGTCCGGTTTTGTCTGTTTTGTCCGGTTTTGTCTGTTTTGTCCGGTTTTGTCTGTTTTGTCCGGTTTTGTCTGTTTTGTCCGATTTTGTCTGTTTTGTCCGGTTTTGTCTGTTTTGTCCGGTTTTGTCCGGTTTTGTCGGTTTTGTCCGGCTTTGTCTGTTTTGTCCGGTTTTGTCTGTTTTGTCCGGTTTTGTCGGTTTTGTCCGGTTTTGTCGGTTTTGTCCGGTTTTGTCGCGTTTATCCGGTTTTGTCGTTTTTGTCCCGGTTTTGTCTGTTTTGTCCGGTTTTGTCTGTTTTGTCCGGTTTTGTCTGTTTTGTCCGGTTTTGTCTGTTTTGTCCGGTTTTGTCTGTTTTGTCCGGTTTTGTCTGTTTTGTCCGGTTTTGTCTGTTTTGTCCGGTTTTGTCTGTTTTGTCCGGTTTTGTCTGTTTTGTCCGGTTTTGTCTGTTTTGTCCGGTTTTGTCTGTTTTGTCCGGTTTTGTCTGTTTTTGTCCGGTTTTGTCTGTTTTGTCCGGTTTTGTCCGGTTTTGTCGGTTTTGTCCGGCTTTGTCTGTTTTGTCCGGTTTTGTCTGTTTTGTCCGGTTTTGTCGGTTTTGTCCGGTTTTGTCGGTTTTGTCCGGTTTTGTCGGTTTTGTCCGGTTTTGTCGGTTTTGTCCGGGTTTTGTCCGGTTTTGTCTGTTTTGTCCGGTTTTGTCCGGTTTTGTCGGTTTTGTCCGGTTTTGTCGGTTTTGTCCGGTTTTGTCTGTTTTGTCCGGTTTTGTCGGTTTTGTCCGGTTTTGTCGGTTTTGTGCAGTTTTGTCGTTTTTTTCCGGTTTGGTCGGTTTTGTCCGGTTTTGTGTTTTGTCCGGTTTTGTCCGGTTTTGTCGGTTTTGTCCGGTTTTGTCGGTTTTGTCCGGTTTTGTCGGTTTTGTCCGGTTTTGTCTGTTTTGTCCGGTTTTGTCGGTTTTGTCCGGTTTTGTCGGTTTTGTCCGGTTTGTCGTTTTTCTCCGGTTTTGTCAGTTTTGTCCGGTTTTGTCGGTTTTGTACGGTTTTGTCGGTTTTGTCCGGTTTTGTCGGTTTTGTCCGGTTTTGTCGGTTTTGTCCGGTTTTGTCTGTTTTGTCCGGTTTTGTCTGTTTTGTCCGGTTTTGTCTGTTTTGTCCGGTTTTGTCCGGTTTTGTCGGTTTTGTCCGGTTTTGTCGGTTTTGTCCGGTTTTGTCGGTTTTGTCCGGTTTTGTCTGTTTTGTCCGGTTTTGTCTGTTTTGTCCGGTTTTGTCTGTTTTGTCCGGTTTGTCTGTTTTGTCCGGTTTTGTCTGTTTTGTCCGGTTTTGTCCGGTTTTGTCGGTTTTGTCCGGTTTTGTCTGTTTTGTCCGGTTTTGTCTGTTTTGTCCGGTTTTGTCGGTTTTGTCCGGTTTTGTCGGTTTTGTCGGTTTTGTCCGGTTTTGTCGTTTTTGTCCGGTTTTGTCGGTTTTGTCCGGTTTTGTCGGTTTTGTCCGGTTTTGTCGGTTTTGTCCGGTTTTGTCGGTTTTGTCCGGTTTTGTCGGTTTTGTCCGGTTTTGTCTGTTTTATCCGGTTTTGTCTGTTTTGTCCGGTTTTGTCGGTTTTGTCCTGTTTTGTCGGTTTTGTCCGGTTTTGTCGGTTTTGTCCGGTTTTGTCGGTTTTGTCGGTTTTGTCCGGTTTTGTCGGTTTTGTCCGGTTTTGTCGGTTTTGTCCGGTTTTGTCGGTTTTGTCCTGTTTTGTCGGTTTTGTCCGGTTTTGTCAGTTTTGTCCGGTTTGTCGGTTTTGTCCGGTTTTGTCGGTTTTGTCCGGTTTTGTCGGTTTTGTCCGGTTTTGTCGGTTTTGTCCGGTTTTGTCGTTTTTTTCCGGTTTGGTCGGTTTTGTCCGGTTTTGTCCGGTTTTGTGTTTTGTCCGGTTTTGTCCGGTTTTGTCGGTTTTGTCCGGTTTTGTCGGTTTTGTCCGGTTTTGTCGGTTTTGTCCGGTTTTGTCTGTTTTGTCCGGTTTTGTCTGTTTTGTCCGGTTTTGTCCGGTTTTGTCGGTTTTGTCCGGTTTGTCGGTTTTGTCCGGTTTTGTCGGTTTTGTCCGGTTTTGTCTGTTTTGTCCGGTTTTGTCTGTTTTGTCCGGTTTTGTCTGTTTTGTCCGGTTTTGTCTGTTTTGTCCGGTTTTGTCTGTTTTGTCCGTATTTGTCCGGTTTTGTCGGTTTTGTCCGGTTTTGTCTGTTTTGTCCGGTTTTGTCTGTTTTGTCCGGTTTTGTCTGTTTTGTCCGGTTTTGTCCCGTTTTGTCGTTTTGTCCGGTTTTGTCGGTTTTGTCCGGTTTTGTCGGTTTTGTCCGGTTTTGTCGGTTTTGTCCAGTTTTGTCTGTTTTGTCCGGTTTTGTCTGTTTTGTCCGGTTTTGTCTGTTTTGTCCGGTTTTGTCTGTTTTGTCCGGTTTTGTCTGTTTTGTCGGTTTTGTCCGGTTTTGTCGGTTTGGTCCGGTTTTGTCGGTTTTGTCCGGTTTTGTCGGTTTTGTCGGTTTTGTCCGGTTTTGTCGGTTTTGTCCGGTTTTGTCGGTTTTGTCCGGTTTTGTCGGTTTTGTCCGGTTTTGTCGGTTTTGTCCGGTTTTGTCTGTTTTGTCCGGTTTTGTCTGTTTTGTCCGGTTTTGTCTGTTTTGTCCGGTTTTGTCTGTTTTGTCCGGTTTTGTCTGTTTTGTCCGGTTTTGTCTGTTTTGTCCGGTTTTGTCTGTTTTGTCCGGTTTTGTCTGTTTTGTCCGGTTTTGTCTGTTTTGTCCGGTTTTGTCTGTTTTGTCCGGTTTTGTCTGTTTTGTCCGGTTTTGTCTGTTTTGTCCGGTTTTGTCTGTTTTGTCCGGTTTTGTCTGTTTTGTCCGGTTTTGTCTGTTTTGTCCGGTTTTGTCTGTTTTGTCCGGTTTTGTCTGTTTTGTCCGGTTTTGTCTGTTTTGTCCGGTTTTGTCTGTTTTGTCCGGTTTTGTCTGTTTTGTCCGGTTTTGTCTGTTTTGTCCGGTTTTGTCCGGTTTTGTCGGTTTTGTCCGGTTTGTCTGTTTTGTCCGGTTTTGTCTGTTTTGTCCGGTTTTGTCGGTTTTGTCCGGTTTTGTCGGTTTTGTCCGGTTTTGTCGCGTTTGTCCGGTTTTGTCGTTTTTGTCCGGTTTTGTCGGTTTTGTCCTGTTTTGTCGGTTTTGTCCGGTTTTGTCGGTTTTGTCCGGTTTTGTCGGTTTTGTCCGGTTTTGTCGGTTTTGTCCGGTTTTGTCGGTTTTGTCCTGTTTTGTCGGTTTTGTCCGGTTTTGTCGGTTTTGTCCGGTTTTGTCGGTTTTGTCCGGTTTTGTCGGTTTTGTCCGGTTTTGTCGGTTTTGTCCGGTTTTGTCGGTTTTGTCCGGTTTTGTCGGTTTTGTCCGGTTTTGTCTGTTTTGTCCGGTTTTGTCCGGTTTAGTCTGTTTTGTCCGGTTTTGTCGGTTTTGTCCGGTTTTGTCTGTTTTATCCGGTTTTGTCCGGTTTTGTCGGTTTTGTCCGGTTTTGTCGGTTTTGTCCGGTTTTGTCCGGTTTTGTCTGTTTTGTCCGGTTTTGTCCGGTTTTGTCGGTTTTGTCCGGTTTTGTCGGTTTTGTCCGGTTTTGTCTGTTTTGTCCGGTTTTGTCTGTTTTGTCCGGTTTTGTCTGTTTTGTCCGGTTTTGTCTGTTTTGTCCGGTTTTGTCTGTTTTGTCCGGTTTTGTCCGGTTTTGTCGGTTTTGTCCGGTTTTGTCTGTTTTGTCCGGTTTTGTCTGTTTTGTCCGGTTTTGTCTGTTTTGTCCGGTTTTGTCCGGTTTTGTCGGTTTTGTCCGGTTTTGTCGGTTTTGTCCGGTTTTGTCGGTTTTGTCCGGTTTTGTCGGTTTTGTCCGTTTTGTCTGTTTTGTCCGGTTTTGTCTGTTTTGTCCGGTTTTGTCTGTTTTGTCCGGTTTTGTCTGTTTTGTCCGGTTTTGTCTGTTTTGTCGGTTTTGTCCGGTTTTGTCGGTTTGGTCCGGTTTTGTCGGTTTTGTCCGGTTTTGTCGGTTTTGTCCGGTTTTGTCGGTTTTGTCCGGTTTTGTCGGTTTTGTCCGGTTTTGTCGGTTTTGTCCGGTTTTGTCGGTTTTGTCCGGTTTTGTCTGTTTTGTCCGGTTTTGTCTGTTTTGTCCGGTTTTGTCTGTTTTGTCCGGTTTTGTCTGTTTTGTCCGGTTTTGTCTGTTTTGTCCGGTTTTGTCTGTTTTGTCCGGTTTTGTCTGTTTTGTCCGGTTTTGTCTGTTTTGTCCGGTTTTGTCTGTTTTGTCCGGTTTTGTCCGGTTTTGTCGGTTTTGTCCGGTTTTGTCGGTTTTGTCCGGTTTTGTCGGTTTTGTCCGGTTTTGTCGGTTTTGTCCGGTTTTGTCTGTTTTGTCCGTTTTGTCTGTTTTGTCCGGTTTTGTCTGTTTTGTCCGGTTTTGTCTGTTTTGTCCGGTTTTGTCTGTTTTGTCGTTTTGTCCGTTTTGTCGGTTTGGTCCGGTTTTGTCGGTTTTGTCCGGTTTTGTCGGTTTTGTCCGGTTTTGTCGGTTTTGTCCGGTTTTGTCGGTTTTGTCCGGTTTTGTCGGTTTTGTCCGGTTTTGTCGGTTTTGTCCGGTTTTGTCTGTTTTGTCCGGTTTTGTCTGTTTTGTCCGGTTTTGTCTGTTTTGTCCGGTTTTGTCTGTTTTGTCCGGTTTTGTCTGTTTTGTCCGGTTTTGTCTGTTTTGTCCGGTTTTGTCTGTTTTGTCCGGTTTTGTCTGTTTTGTCCGGTTTTGTCTGTTTTGTCCGGTTTTGTCTGTTTTGTCCGGTTTTGTCCGGTTTTGTCGGTTTTGTCCGGTTTTGTCGGTTTTGTCCGGTTTTGTCGGTTTTGTCCGGTTTTGTCTGTTTTGTCCGGTTTTGTCTGTTTTGTCGGTTTTGTCCGGTTTTGTCGGTTTTGTCCGGTTTTGTCGGTTTTGTCCGGTTTTGTCGGTTTTGTCCGGTTTTGTCTGTTTTGTCCGGTTTTGTCTGTTTTGTCCGGTTTTGTCCGGTTTTGTCGGTTTGGTCCGGTTTTGTCGGTTTTGTCCGGTTTTGTCGGTTTTGTTCGGTTTTGTCGGTTTTGTCCGGTTTTGTCGGTTTTGTCCGGTTTTGTCGGTTTTGTCCGGTTTTGTCGGTTTTGTCCGGTTTTGTCTGTTTTGTCCGGTTTTGTCTGTTTTGTCCGGTTTTGTCTGTTTTGTCCGGTTTTGTCTGTTTTGTCCGGTTTTGTCTGTTTTGTCCGGTTTTGTCTGTTTTGTCCGGTTTTGTCTGTTTTGTCCGGTTTTGTCTGTTTTGTCCGGTTTTGTCTGTTTTGTCCGGTTTTGTCCGGTTTTGTCGGTTTTGTCCGGTTTTGTCGGTTTTGTCCGGTTTTGTCGGTTTTGTCCGGTTTTGTCGGTTTTGTCCGGTTTTGTCTGTTTTGTCCGGTTTTGTCTGTTTTGTCCGGTTTTGTCTGTTTTGTCCGGTTTTGTCTGTTTTGTCCGGTTTTGTCTGTTTTGTCGGTTTTGTCCGGTTTTGTCGGTTTGGTCCGGTTTTGTCGGTTTTGTCCGGTTTTGTCGGTTTTGTCCGGTTTTGTCGGTTTTGTCCGGTTTTGTCGGTTTTGTCCGGTTTTGTCGGTTTTGTCCGGTTTTGTCGGTTTTGTCCGGTTTTGTCTGTTTTGTCCGGTTTTGTCTGTTTTGTCCGGTTTTGTCTGTTTTGTCCGGTTTTGTCTGTTTTGTCCGGTTTTGTCTGTTTTGTCCGGTTTTGTCTGTTTTGTCCGGTTTTGTCTGTTTTGTCCGGTTTTGTCTGTTTTGTCCGGTTTTGTCTGTTTTGTCCGGTTTTGTCTGTTTTGTCCGGTTTTGTCCGGTTTTGTCGGTTTTGTCCGGTTTTGTCGGTTTTGTCCGGTTTTGTCGGTTTTGTCCGGTTTTGTCTGTTTTGTCCGGTTTTGTCTGTTTTGTCGGTTTTGTCCGGTTTTGTCGGTTTTGTCCGGTTTTGTCGGTTTTGTCCGGTTTTGTCGGTTTTGTCCGGTTTTGTCTGTTTTGTCCGGTTTTGTCTGTTTTGTCCGGTTTTGTCTGTTTTGTCCGGTTTTGTCTGTTTTGTCCGGTTTTGTCTGTTTTGTCCGGTTTTGTCTGTTTTGTCCGGTTTTGTCTGTTTTGTCCGGTTTTGTCTGTTTTGTCCGGTTTTGTCTGTTTTGTCCGGTTTTGTCTGTTTTGTCCGGTTTTGTCTGTTTTGTCCGGTTTTGTCTGTTTTGTCCGGTTTTGTCTGTTTTGTCCGGTTTTGTCTGTTTTGTCCGGTTTTGTCCGGTTTTGTCGGTTTTGTCCGGTTTTGTCTGTTTTGTCCGGTTTTGTCGGTTTTGTCCGGTTTTGTCGGTTTTGTCCGGTTTTGTCGCGTTTGTCCGGTTTTGTCGTTTTTGTCCGGTTTTGTCGGTTTTGTCCTGTTTTGTCGGTTTTGTCCGGTTTTGTCGGTTTTGTCCGGTTTTGTCGGTTTTGTCCGGTTTTGTCGGTTTTGTCCGGTTTTGTCGGTTTTGTCCTGTTTTGTCGGTTTTGTCCGGTTTTGTCGGTTTTGTCCGGTTTTGTCGGTTTTGTCCGGTTTTGTCGGTTTTGTCCGGTTTTGTCGGTTTTGTCCGGTTTTGTCGGTTTTGTCCGGTTTTGTCGGTTTTGTCCGGTTTTGTCGGTTTTGTCCGGTTTTGTCTGTTTTGTCCGGTTTTGTCCGGTTTTGTCGGTTTTGTCCGGTTTTGTCTGTTTTGTCCGGTTTTGTCCGGTTTTGTCCGGTTTTGTCCGGTTTTGTCCGGTTTTGTCTGTTTTGTCCGGTTTTGTCGGTTTTGTCCGGTTTTGTCTGTTTTGTCCGGTTTTGTCGGTTTTGTCCGGTTTTGTCTGTTTTATCCGGTTTTGTCTGTTTTGTCCGGTTTTGTCGGTTTTGTCCGGTTTTGTCTGTTTTGTCCGGTTTTGTCTGTTTAGTCCGGTTTTGTCTGTTTTGTCCGGTTTTGTCTATTTTGTCCGGTTTTGTCTGTTTTGTCCGGTTTTGTCTGTTTTGTCCGGTTTTGTCTGTTTTGTCCAGTTTTGTCTGTTTTGTCCGGTTTTGTCGGTTTTGTCCGGTTTTGTCCGGTTTTGTCGGTTTTGTCGGTTTTGTCCGGTTTTATCCGGTTTTGTCGGTTTTGTCCGGTTTTGTCGGTTTTGTCCGGTTTTGTCGGTTTTGTCCGGTTTTGTCGGTTTTGTCCGGTTTTGTCGGTTTTGTCCGGTTTTGTCGGTTTTGTCCGGTTTTGTCGGTTTTGTCCTGTTTTGTCGGTTTTGTCCGGTTTTGTCGGTTTTGTCCGGTTTGTCGGTTTTGTCCGGTTTTGTCGGTTTTGTCCGGTTTTGTCGGTTTTGTCCGGTTTTGTCGGTTTTGTCCGGTTTTGTCGGTTTTGTCCGGTTTTGTCTGTTTTGTCCGGTTTTGTCCGGTTTAGTCTGTTTTGTCCGGTTTTGTCGGTTTTGTCCGGTTTGTCTGTTTTATCCGGTTTTGTCCGTTTTGTCGGTTTTGTCCGGTTTTGTCGGTTTTGTCCGGTTTTGTCCGGTTTTGTCTGTTTTGTCCGGTTTTGTCCGGTTTTGTCGGTTTTGTCCGGTTTTGTCGGTTTTGTCCGGTTTTGTCTGTTTTGTTTGGTTTTGTCGGTTTTGTCCGGTTTTGTCGGTTTTGTGCGGTTTTGTCGTTTTTTTCCGGTTTGGTCGGTTTTGTCCGGTTTTGTCGTCCGGTTTTGTCCGGTTTTGTCTGTTTTGTCCGGTTTTGTCCGGTTTTGTCGGTTTTGTCCGGTTTTGTCGGTTTTGTCCGGTTTTGTCGGTTTTGTCCGGTTTTGTCTGTTTTGTCCGGTTTTGTCGGTTTGTCCGGTTTTGTCGGTTTTGTCCGGTTTTGTCGTTTTTCTCCGGTTTTGTCAGTTTTGTCCGGTTTTGTCGGTTTTGTCCGGTTTTGTCGTTTTTCTCCGGTTTTGTCAGTTTTGTCCGGTTTTGTCGGTTTTGTCCGGTTTTGTCTGTTTTGTCCGGTTTTGTCCGGTTTTGTCCGGTTTTGTCTATTTTGTCCGGTTTTGTCTGTTTTGTCCGGTTTTGTCTGTTTTGTCCGGTTTTGTCTGTTTTGTCCGGTTTTGTCTGTTTTGTCCGGTTTTGTCTGTTTTGTCCGGTTTTGTCTGTTTTGTCCGGTTTTGTCTGTTTTGTCCGGTTTTGTCTGTTTTGTCCGGTTTTGTCTGTTTTGTCCGGTTTTGTCTGTTTTGTCCGGTTTTGTCTGTTTTGTCCGGTTTTGTCTGTTTTGTCCGGTTTTGTCCGGTTTTGTCGGTTTTGTCCGGCTTTGTCTGTTTTGTCCGGTTTTGTCTGTTTTGTCCGGTTTTGTCGGTTTTGTCCGGTTTTGTCGGTTTTGTCCGGTTTTGTCGCGTTTATCCGGTTTTGTCGTTTTTGTCCGGTTTTGTCTGTTTTGTCCGGTTTTGTCTGTTTTGTCCGGTTTTGTCTGTTTTGTCCGGTTTTGTCTGTTTTGTCCGGTTTTGTCTGTTTTGTCCGGTTTTGTCTGTTTTGTCCGGTTTTGTCTGTTTTGTCCGGTTTTGTCTGTTTTGTCCGGTTTTGTCTGTTTTGTCCGGTTTTGTCTGTTTTGTCCGGTTTTGTCTGTTTTGTCCGGTTTTGTCTGTTTTGTCCGGTTTTGTCTGTTTTGTCCGGTTTTGTCCGGTTTTGTCGGTTTTGTCCGGCTTTGTCTGTTTTGTCCGGTTTTGTCTGTTTTGTCCGGTTTTGTCGGTTTTGTCCGGTTTTGTCGGTTTTGTCCGGTTTTGTCGGTTTTGTCCGGTTTTGTCGGTTTTGTCCGGTTTTGTCTGTTTTGTCCGGTTTTGTCCGGTTTAGTCTGTTTTGTCCGGTTTTGTCGGTTTTGTCCGGTTTTGTCTGTTTTATCCGGTTTTGTCCGGTTTTGTCGGTTTTGTCCGGTTTTGTCGGTTTTGTCCGGTTTTGTCTGTTTTGTCCGGTTTTGTCCGGTTTTGTCGGTTTTGTCCGGTTTTGTCGGTTTTGTCCGGTTTTGTCTGTTTTGTCCGGTTTTGTCGGTTTTGTCCGGTTTTGTCGGTTTTGTGCGGTTTTGTCGTTTTTTTCCGGTTTGGTCGGTTTTGTCCGGTTTTGTCGGTTTTGTCCGGTTTTGTCGGTTTTGTCCGGTTTTGTCGGTTTTGTCCGGTTTTGTCGGTTTTGTCCGGTTTTGTCGCGTTTGTCCGGTTTTGTCGTTTTTGTCCGGTTTTGTCTGTTTTGTCCTGTTTTGTCGGTTTTGTCCTGTTTTGTCGGTTTTGTCCGGTTTTGTCGGTTTTGTCCGGTTTTGTCGGTTTTGTCCGGTTTTGTCGGTTTTGTCCGGTTTTGTCGGTTTTGTCCTGTTTTGTCGGTTTTGTCCGGTTTTGTCGGTTTTGTCCGGTTTTGTCGGTTTTGTCCGGTTTTGTCGGTTTTGTCCGGTTTTGTCGGTTTTGTCCGGTTTTGTCGGTTTTGTCCGGTTTTGTCGGTTTTGTCCGGTTTTGTCGGTTTTGTCCGGTTTTGCCTGTTTTGTCCGGTTTTGTCCGGTTTAGTCTGTTTTGTCCGGTTTTGTCGGTTTTGTCCGGTTTTGTCTGTTTTATCCGGTTTTGTCCGGTTTTGTCGGTTTTGTCCGGTTTTGTCGGTTTTGTCCGGTTTTGTCCGGTTTTGTCTGTTTTGTCCGGTTTTGTCCGGTTTTGTCGGTTTTGTCCGGTTTTGTCGGTTTTGTCCGGTTTTGTCTGTTTTGTCCGGTTTTGTCCGGTTTTGTCCGGTTTTGTCTGTTTTGTCCGGTTTTGTCTGTTTTGTCCGGTTTTGTCCGGTTTTGTCGGTTTTGTCCGGTTTTGTCGGTTTTGTCCGGTTTTGTCGGTTTTGTCCTGTTTTGTCGGTTTTGTCCGGTTTTGTCTGTTTTGTCCGGTTTTGTCCGGTTTTGTCCGGTTTTGTCCGGTTTTGTCCGGTTTTGTCTGTTTTGTCCGGTTTTGTCGGTTTTGTCCGGTTTTGTCTGTTTTGTCCGGTTTTGTCGGTTTTGTCCGGTTTTGTCTGTTTTATCCGGTTTTGTCTGTTTTGTCCGGTTTTGTCGGTTTTGTCCGGTTTTGTCTGTTTTGTCCGGTTTTGTCTGTTTAGTCCGGTTTTGTCTGTTTTGTCCGGTTTTGTCTATTTTGTCCGGTTTTGTCTGTTTTGTCCGGTTTTGTCTGTTTTGTCCGGTTTTGTCTGTTTTGTCCAGTTTTGTCTGTTTTGTCCGGTTTTGTCGGTTTTGTCCGGTTTTGTCCGGTTTTGTCGGTTTTGTCGGTTTTGTCCGGTTTTATCCGGTTTTGTCGGTTTTGTCCGGTTTTGTCGGTTTTGTCCGGTTTTGTCGGTTTTGTCCGGTTTTGTCGGTTTTGTCCGGTTTTGTCGGTTTTGTCCGGTTTTGTCGGTTTTGTCCGGTTTTGTCGGTTTTGTCCTGTTTTGTCGGTTTTGTCCGGTTTTGTCGGTTTTGTCCGGTTTTGTCGGTTTTGTCCGGTTTTGTCGGTTTTGTCCGGTTTTGTCGGTTTTGTCCGGTTTTGTCGGTTTTGTCCGGTTTTGTCGGTTTTGTCCGGTTTTGTCTGTTTTGTCCGGTTTTGTCCGGTTTAGTCTGTTTTGTCCGGTTTTGTCGGTTTTGTCCGGTTTTGTCTGTTTTATCCGGTTTTGTCCGGTTTTGTCGGTTTTGTCCGGTTTTGTCGGTTTTGTCCGGTTTTGTCCGGTTTTGTCTGTTTTGTCCGGTTTTGTCCGGTTTTGTCGGTTTTGTCCGGTTTTGTCGGTTTTGTCCGGTTTTGTCTGTTTTGTTTGGTTTTGTCGGTTTTGTCCGGTTTTGTCGGTTTTGTGCGGTTTTGTCGTTTTTTTCCGGTTTGGTCGGTTTTGTCCGGTTTTGTCCGGTTTTGTCCGGTTTTGTCTGTTTTGTCCGGTTTTGTCCGGTTTTGTCGGTTTTGTCCGGTTTTGTCGGTTTTGTCCGGTTTTGTCGGTTTTGTCCGGTTTTGTCTGTTTTGTCCGGTTGTGTCGGTTTGTCCGGTTTTGTCGGTTTTGTCCGGTTTTGTCGTTTTTCTCCGGTTTTGTCAGTTTTGTCCGGTTTTGTCGGTTTTGTCCGGTTTTGTCGTTTTTCTCCGGTTTTGTCAGTTTTGTCCGGTTTTGTCGGTTTTGTCCGGTTTTGTCTGTTTTGTCCGGTTTTGTCCGGTTTTGTCCGGTTTTGTCTATTTTGTCCGGTTTTGTCTGTTTTGTCCGGTTTTGTCTGTTTTGTCCGGTTTTGTCTGTTTTGTCCGGTTTTGTCTGTTTTGTCCGGTTTTGTCTGTTTTGTCCGGTTTTGTCTGTTTTGTCCGGTTTTGTCTGTTTTGTCCGGTTTTGTCTGTTTTGTCCGGTTTTGTCTGTTTTGTCCGGTTTTGTCTGTTTTGTCCGGTTTTGTCTGTTTTGTCCGGTTTTGTCCGGTTTTGTCGGTTTTGTCCGGCTTTGTCTGTTTTGTCCGGTTTTGTCTGTTTTGTCCGGTTTTGTCGGTTTTGTCCGGTTTTGTCGGTTTTGTCCGGTTTTGTCGCGTTTATCCGGTTTTGTCGTTTTTGTCCGGTTTTGTCTGTTTTGTCCGGTTTTGTCTGTTTTGTCCGGTTTTGTCTGTTTTGTCCGGTTTTGTCTGTTTTGTCCGGTTTTGTCTGTTTTGTCCGGTTTTGTCTGTTTTGTCCGGTTTTGTCTGTTTTGTCCGGTTTTGTCTGTTTTGTCCGGTTTTGTCTGTTTTGTCCGGTTTTGTCTGTTTTGTCCGGTTTTGTCTGTTTTGTCCGGTTTTGTCTGTTTTGTCCGGTTTTGTCTGTTTTGTCCGGTTTTGTCCGGTTTTGTCGGTTTTGTCCGGCTTTGTCTGTTTTGTCCGGTTTTGTCTGTTTTGTCCGGTTTTGTCGGTTTTGTCCGGTTTTGTCGGTTTTGTCCGGTTTTGTCGGTTTTGTCCGGTTTTGTCGGTTTTGTCCGGTTTTGTCCGGTTTTGTCTGTTTTGTCCGGTTTTGTCCGGTTTTGTCGGTTTTGTCCGGTTTTGTCGGTTTTGTCCGGTTTTGTCTGTTTTGTCCGGTTTTGTCGGTTTTGTCCGGTTTTGTCGGTTTTGTCCGGTTTTGTCGGTTTTGTGCAGTTTTGTCGTTTTTTTCCGGTTTGGTCGGTTTTGTCCGGTTTTGTGTTTTGTCCGGTTTTGTCGGTTTTGTCCGGTTTTGTCGGTTTTGTCCGGTTTTGTCGGTTTTGTCCGGTTTTGTCTGTTTTGTCCGGTTTTGTCGGTTTTGTCCGGTTTTGTCGGTTTTGT